>CAIGRN010004083.1:0-19441 GCA_903798345.1 Fraxinus anomala | reverse complement strand
CTCAGCGTCTGACTCGGACCCTCTTCCATCACTAATGAAATCTGAAATTAAGATATATTTTGATTTTAACCTCATCCAACTAAAAAATCATGGCATTCTAGTCATCTTTGGAAACACTTGTAGTCACTAGTCAGGGTTGAACGTACATTGTACGTTATTTTGAAATACTTTATAAGTAACATGAAAGTAATATTTGACCATCTGTTTACCCTTTTTGATCTAAATATGATAGAAATGTAAACCCCCGAAAAAAATGTTAATTATTATACATGTACGTAAATAATAAAATGCATACTTGAATGTGAGTATTAGAATTACAACTAAGTGTATAAATGAAGATGAATGATAAATAAGATACATGAATTAACGTGAATGCTAATTAATTTAGAATTAATATCAAGGAATATATACGTGACAATGAATGCTAAATCATTCATACTAAATGAATATAATTTAATTTTTAATTAAATGAAACTGGATGCTAATTAGCATACATGAACGTAAATAATGAACTGTTTTTTTTAAATATGAAATTCTAATTAATATTAACTAAATGAGTGAGATTGTTAATTAAATGAGAATTAATAAGAGGGAATACATTACAGATTGTAAATTAAATTCATATTGAAAAACTAAAAATGTATTGTTGAAATAATTGAATTGTAGTAGGACTATAATCGTCCAAATAATGATAAAAATGATTATCACTTGATGTAATTTTTTTATATATTATATATGTATTGTTTCGAATCCTTTTTTTTTTTTTTTTTCAAATATGCTTAACCCCTCATGAGTATACAATATTTATTCTCAGATGAATCTCCCTCACACTCTTGCTCCTCAATTTACGGAGCCAGTTTATGGCATTCTATTCTGCATTCATCAAAATCATCCAAACATTTCAGTCTTTCTCTCTCTACAGCATTACCAAACAGTTACAAACCTTTGAAAACGTTTAACAATAATTATCAGAAAGGAAAGGATCATTAAAGTATGGGAGCGTACAGGGCGGATGAGGATTATGATTACCTGTTTAAGGTAGTGCTGATAGGTGACTCTGGCGTAGGAAAATCCAATCTTCTGTCTCGTTTTACGCGCAATGAGTTCAGCCAGCAATCAAAATCCACTATCGGCGTTGAATTCGCTACCCGATCCATTCAAGTTGAAGACAAGGTCGTCAAGGCCCAGATTTGGGACACCGCAGGCCAAGAAAGGTACCATTTATTCTGCATCAGTCATTGCTATGGACCGTTTATACGTTGATTTGCATTAACAGTTCATCTCCTTATTCATGAAATTTGATTGGGTGGGTTCTTGTTTGATTGGAATCTAAAGGGTTGATTGGAATAGTATTGATATTTTAGAGCCTAAGAAGTATGGCATGAAGAATCCGATAAATATAAATAGTTTCAATCATGTCTCTGTTTTTCCATTGCTAGATGAATCTGCATTGAAAATATTTTGTTGCTTTTCTTTCTAGGGATAAATCCTAACTCTATTATATATATATATATAAGAGTTTTGAGTGACCTGTCTTAAATAGTTTTGAAAAAAAAAATTCCTTCATTGTCTAGAAAGAATTTTTTGTTGGAATTCTTGTTGGCCTGCATTTTTTATTACTTCCATGGTTAGATTTGAGCAGCTGTAAATTTTCCTCTTTTAGATTTTGCATGCTATATGATTCCACTAGCTATTTAACGAATAACTAAAGTAATTTCCGTGAATTTTGAATATTTCCAGCCAAAAGGGTTCTCTTAATAATATCAGTTGGGGGAGTCTTGTCCAAATCTTGAACATCCACAAAGCATGTGTATTCTCTGCGGTCATGTCATGTGCTCTATTGATGTAGGGTTAGAACAAGAATTACATAGAAGTATCTACGCAATATAGCATGAATATATACTTGACTTCTTGCTAATTCCAGGTATCGTGCAATCACGAGCGCCTATTACCGAGGAGCTGTTGGCGCTCTACTTGTTTATGATGTCACACGCCATGTAACATTCGAAAATGTGGAAAGATGGTTGAAGGAGCTTCGAGGTCACACTGACATGAACATCATAATCATGCTGGTTGGAAATAAAGCAGATCTTCGTCATCTGCGCGCTGTTCCCACAGAAGACGCCAGGGCGTTTGCTGAAAGGGAGGGCACGTTTTTAATGGAAACTTCGGCTCTGGAAGCTTTAAATGTTGAAAAAGCTTTCACAGAAGTCTTGACGCAAATCTATCATGTAGTCAGCAAGAAGGCCCTTGACATAGGAGATGATCCTGCAGCTTTGCCCAAGGGACAAACCATTAATATCGGAACCAAAGACGATGTATCCGCTGTGAAGAGGACAGGATGCTGCTCCGGCTAGATCCTGTAGAAATAAGATTCAAGGCATGAAGATGTTTAACTACACAGAAAAAAGCAAATGTATAGAATTGTGTAATGCAAGTGACATAGATTCTTCTGAACTTGATAGAAAAAGGGACCATAAAGACAATGGTAGATTGTAAAGGAGACTTACAAGTGCTTTTACCATCTAAAAATGTAAGGAACACATGTATAAACCCTGTAATTACTCTTTCCGTTGATTTCAATTAATGTTAAAAGATCGACGCAGAAAATAGTAGTATTATACTGTAGTTAGACTGTTATATCTATCTTCTTGAGATCATAAATTTAGAGCTTGTACAGGAGAGACTTGTTATGCCTCTTCCACTGAGGCTCCAATTCACCTCCATGTGGCAACTAACTAGCAAGTCAATCGGGCCCACACTCCACATCACCATCCACCTAGCCGAAGTGGGACCATGCCGAGGTGATTGATAACTTCATCCAATGTGCCTTGGGAGCCGATCCTCCAAGGTCAGGGTTTAGGTGCCACGTCTACCGCATAAAGATGTCCAAAGTGACTATCTATGACATTTCCTCCAAGAAAATCTTTTGAAAGAATCTAATTATGATTCATTGATGCGACATCTCTGTAGCAGACACCTAAAGGTCAAGTCCTAAGCTTACTTTTTAGAATACATTAATGTTGCATGAAATGCCCGTCAACCTAAAATTGATGGATTGACACCTAGGATGAAACGCTACCACCACTAGATGAGGTCACGTGTCTTTTGATCAAGAGGTCGATGTTTCACCTCTCTTACGAAATAAGCTCACACTTGGTGTCATTTTAAAGGAAATGCAACTTTTTACACAAAAATTGTAAACTTGCTCTACTTCTCGTTTCACATATTCCAGACATGAATAACTTTTTGTGGCTCGTGACCTTAGACATCCCACACCATATATTCTATCATCGTCGATTGACTTGACTATTGGAATGCTTGCAGATGCCTCCATCTTCATCGAAGAAGACCTCGAGTGACTAACGATTTGTCTAAGTGTGCAGAAACATATCTATGGGATGGGATGTGAGTGGAGTTGGGATCTATTTGCCACATCACCCCTACACAAATGAGGTTAACAAATTGGCACCGTATGTGGAAAACGACACTATAAACCACGAGAAAACCCCATGGGAAAAGTTTATAGGAAAAATGCTTTAGCTTTTTCCTTGAAAAAAGTTTTGTTCTTGAATAAAGAACAAGTGGAAATCCCACTAAAGAAGTATTCTTAAAGTGTTATGTAGATTTGGGTGTATTTATTTCTTGAAAAATGAGTATATTTAGGTAAAAGTATACTCAAAAAACCCATTATTTGAATAAAAGAGGTGTTCACCTATCATGAACTCTAGCAATGAAAATGTAAATATAAGGAAAGAAAAGGCTCCCTGAACTAATCTTAGGCATCGCCGACTTCACCACCATCATCACCGAGGCGAAAGGTTTGCGATACTCCTGACTAGAGAGGTGACAAAAGGGCCATCAATAAGAGGAGTATCACGGTACAAAATGCTCACATGTAGGAGCTTCTCTTGCAAATGCATGGACAAAGAGGCTATCAAATGTCTCATAACGTGCCTCAACCAGGCCTCTTCCATTAGTAAGAGGAAAAAAGTGCAATGTCAAATGACTCACTCTAGCAAGCATAGGAGAGATGCTACCCTAATTAAAGGGGAATACGAGTGGATGTATCCTCAAATTATGCTTTCAGCGAGATGAAGACCTTAAAGATCCACCAGTGTCTTTGATAGGATTGGCCTTGATATTCTTAGAAATAGGCCTCAGCAACCACCTCCTATGGCCATGACCCATGAACAAATACAAATACCTTAGGATAAGCCCACTTAGAAATAGGTGAGAGAAAAGGTCAATAGAGGCTGCAACAGATTAGGCGAAGAACTTCCCAACCATCTCGGTATGAGGCTAACGAAAATGATTACAATGGACCATGCAAGTCCTATGGACTTAAGGAAATGATGTTAACCTCCCATTCTCCCAAGAACTCTGAAGTTCATGTATACCAATCCACTTTATGCCCTTGAAGATTCATAAAAGAAGATGTGATCTGAAAAAATACCTCAGCAACTAAAAATCTCATATAAGTTTGAGAGGTGTCATATCAACATTAAAGTGCAGAACTTTCCATCTAGCTCTGTGTAAAGGCTAAAATTTGGCATAGTAGAATACCAGCGGAGAGCATATGAACTTGGCTTAACCTTAAAAAAGCTTTCTTGAATCAATTCTTAGCCAAAAATGATGAGAATCTCCCATTCAGTATCTCCAAGACATGAGGTAAGTAGCCACTAAAATGTTGAAGAGCTACTTGGCACATTTCACCGATGAGATGTCCTACTATGAAAAGGTTACTAGTAGAGAAGCCTTTTTCGCTATCGAGAGATGCCTCAATATGAATACCCTATTTTGAAGGGATCTTCGAAACAAGATCCCTACCATCTATGATGAATTGATGGAGGTGATGACGGTTGAAATCATTAGCTAGAAGATGAATGATCATCGTAATACGGCAGCCCAACGATTTCTTCATCCTCAAAGGCAAATTGGAAGGGGTCTCACCTCTCACTTCGTAAACTAGCAATGAACCCAAGTTGAGCATATAATCGTCCCCATCTCAGGAAATGCCTTAGTAATGGCCACCTTGAATGTCTTACCTCCCTTGCTAAGAGAAGGTTAGATCGAGTGGTAATGGGAGTGCCAAGAGCTGTCCTAAGAAGACCTTCCTACCAAAGGGGTAGAGGAAGAGACAATGGACCTAGAAATAGGCCTTATAGAGATGTTTGACCTTACTACAATTTCCATAGATTTTATGATCATGATACTAATGAATGCAGAGACATACCACCATCTATGGAGCGGAGCGATCCCCTTGAGCATAGTCAACAACAACGCCCATAAGAGTTCAGTCACATCCTTTTTGGTACTACCTATGATAAAAGCTAGTGGATCATGAACTGACCCCTATGACCTCCCTACCATATGGGTTAACTGGTGATAGTATTATTCGAAAAGGAAAAATCACACTTGCAGTAGAGATGGGACACATCTTCAAGTAGCTCACCACTTTATGGAATTTTTTGTGGTGGATAATAGGTCAACCTACCATGAAGTCTTTGATAGACTTACTTTAAAAGAGCTATGGGCTATCATATCCATCCATCACTGATGCATGAAGTTCTCCATGGAACATGGCATTGCAACCACTAGAGGTGATCAGATGGGTCTAGGGAGTTCTACCTAAGAAAGGCCGAACCTCATAGTGTTAATATGGTGTTATAGAGATTGAAATGATCGATGTACCAAAAAAAGAGCAAATCCCTAAACAAGGAGAAGACGTCAAAATGGTAGATGTCCCTAAAAAAGGAAAGATCCTTGAAGCAGGGATGATGCCTGAAGAAGTAAGATCCCTGAAGAAACGTCCGTATATGACGAATTAGACCCTGCTATCATCGTGTCCAAGTCACAAACTGGTCCAATGGATGAATTGGAAAGCTTCTCGATAAACCCCCAAGATCCCACCAACGCAATCAAGTGGGTAGAAACTATCTCTACAAGCTAAGAAAATGCTCAAAAGCTTCTTTTGAAAGAATTTGGATGTCTTTGCTTAGAGGCATGAGGACATGGTTGATATTGATCCAAAGGTGAGCTTCCACACCTAAAAATCGATCCTAAATATGCCCTGCATAGAGAAAAGAAAAGAGCCCTCAACCCTAAGAAGTATGAAGTCCTAAATAAAGAGTAGAGAAGCAAATAATCAATAGCTTTAATAGAGAGGCTACATATCTAAAGTGGATCTCCAATTCTGCCATAGTAAGAAACATAATGGCAAGTGAAGGGATTGCAAAACTTTTCCAACCTCAATCAAGTTTGCCTAAGGGACAACTTCCCACTCTCAGGGATAGATCAACTTGTGGATTCCATCGCGAGATACGATTTACTAAGCTTCATGGACGCCTACGGGTTACAATTAGATCTTCATGTATCCCAAGGATGAGGCGAACATCTCTTTCATCACTAATAAAGGTCTCTATTATTATAATGTGATGTCATTCAAGTTGAAAAATGTTGGAGCCACCTATCAATGGCTTGTGAATAAAATATTTACTGACCTTATCTGTAAGACATAGATGTATATGTAGATGACATGCTAGTGAAAAAACTCATGACGAAGGACTATCTCAAGCACCTAGGTGTTTCTTTCCAAATTTTAAGGAAGTACAGGATGGGGGTTGAGCCCCTATAAGTGTGCATTTGGTGTCGCCTCTCGGAATTTCCTAGACTACATGGTCAATCAAAGTGGTATTGAGGCCAAACCTGAAAAGATTAAGGGCTTAGTAAAGATGACGTCTCTTCAGAAACCAAAGTAGGTAAAGAGCCTTATCAGATGGGTGGTAGCTTTGAGTCACTTTGTCTCTAAAGCCACAAATAAATGCCTTTCCTTCTTCAAAATACTCAAAGGAAGAAAGAAGTTCCAATGGACAAGGAGTATGAAGAGGCTTTTTAAAAGCTGAAGAAACGCCTAGGATAGGCCTCCCCATCTCCAAACTAAAGGCTAATGAGCTCTTGTTGCTTTATTTGGCTGTATTTAAAGCGGTCATCAAATCAATTCTTGTAAGGAAAGAAGGCACCCACCAGTTGCCCATCTATAATGTGAGCAAAGCCCTCCTACAAACGAAGGCTCAGACTTCCAAACCCATAGCAACCTGCTAACAAACTTTTCCCTCAAGTAGGTGCGACAGAAGCCTGATGTTTTTGGGAGGTTGATGAAGTGGGCTATAGAACTAAATGAATTTGACATCATCTACAAGTCAAGAACCTTCATCAAGGGTAAACCCCTTGCAGATTTTGTATCAGAATTCACCAATATCCCTGAAATAGAGGTGGTAATGGAACGCATAGACCCCTCTCACACGAAGCCTCTTTGTTGATTGCTCATCTGTAGAAGCCAGCTCCAGAGCGGACTGGTCTTGGTAAATCTAAAGGCCATAAACTTAATTGTGTGGTGAGATTTGGATTTAAATTCTCCAATAACGTTGTCGAGTATGAGGCATTCCTAACTAGCCTCATATTAGCCAAAGAGATGCAAGTGAAAAGCCATCTCAATGATAACTTCACTGCAAGAGATAAAGGCATGGTGGCATACCTCAAATAGGTCATGCATCTTTTCCCACACTTCGAAAAGTTTAAGTTGGAAAAAATTCCACATCTTAAAAATACTCAAGCTAATGCTCTATTGAAATTATCTAGTAGCAAAGCTTTCGAGCTGCTCAAGATAGTCCTAATTGAGCACCTCAATAAAAATTCCATTTCAAGAAGAGAATAAGTGATGTAGATTGAAGGCACATATCATGGATGCAACCAATCATTGTCTTTTTCAACGATCAGATCTTACCTGAGAACAAAGATGAAGCCCATAGGCTTAGAAGGAGAGCTGCACACTTTATCTTTAAAGATGATGTGCTATACAAAAGAGGTTTTTCCTCGTCCCTCTTTTGATTCACTGGAGGAGAAGATGTGACATACATCCTCTGGAAAATTCATGAAAGGATATGTGGCAACCACTTTGGGAGACCTACATTTGCACAAAAAGTAATTAGGCAAGGATATTATTGGCCTATCTTGAAAAAAAAGCACCTTAATTCTTGTGAAAGTGCGACAAATGCCAACACTCATCGAATGTGCAATGGCAACCATCATAAGAGCTTATGGTTATATCTAGCCCTTGGTGATTTGCCAAGTGACCTTATAGGCCCCTTACCAAAAGGAAAAGGTAATGAAAGTTATGCTATCGTTGTTATTAATTGCTTCACGAAATGGGTATAGGCTAAACTCTTGGCTAAAATAACAGAAGTTAACACTTTCAAATATCTTTGGGAGAGCATCATATGCTAGTTCGGCTCTCCATACTCGATTGTATCGAAAAATGACAAACAATTTGATAGCAAAAATGTCAAGTACCTATGTGAGGACTAGGAATTAAGAAGAACTTCTCAACACCTCACTAACCCTAAGCAAATGGCCAAGTCGAAACTGTCAATAAAATCATTAAGTATACCCTAAAAAGGAAGCTTGATACCACAAAAGGAGCATAGGTTAACGAGTTCCTTCAAGAGTTGTGGACCATTTATACCATAAGTCGAACTAGCACTAGAAAAACCTCTTTCTCTAAGGCCTATAGAGCTGAAGCAATGAACCAAGTGGAGGCAAGACTTCTCTTACCTTGTCTATACTTCAACAAAATATCTAACGATGAATTGGAGAGGTGCGAACTTGATTTCTTTGAAGAGGTGATTAATTCTTTTAAAAGTTCTACTTTGGCATTCCGAAGTGAATTAATAGTCAAAATTGAGGCACCAATTAAGGTCAGTTCATTAATATGGACATAGGTGATTAAGTATTATGAAGTGATAACACATCAGATGTTCCAAATAAACATGTATTCAAACAAAAGAAGAAGTGTCAACACTTGGCAAAATAAATTTCATTGATCAGAAAGATAATTACAAAGAGAATGAGGCAGAAGCCTTTATGGATTAAAAGATAAAGAGAAATTTTAAGGATCAATCGAGGCATCTTCTACTACCACTAAAGCCTTATCTCCTACCTCCTTATCATTTTGGGTTGCCTTGACCTCTAGCACTTCGTCGAGAGCTCTATCAACATTTGCCTCAACATTAGGTCAATCTCTAGTCGATCCACCTTACTCTTCTTATAGGAAGGTTATGTCTAGTTCTGGATAGACCCTTTTGAGTCAAGCCATCATTCCTTGAGGACTCTAAAAGGCCTAGAAGTTGGTAAGTTGTCCTACTAATTTGTTTTGTCAAAATTACCTCTATCTTTAGAGACTCGATCTCCTCCTTCTGAGCCTCAATTGTTTGCCTCGACTTAGCTATCTCTTTATTGGAGGATCTAGGGCCATAGCTATGAGATGCTGGTGCTCTTTAGACTGGTCAAACCTTTTTGTCAGAACGACAACCTAAGATTCAGATTCATAGAGTTTATTTCTTAGGCGGTTGACTTAGACTTCAACTGAATCCAATTTTATCTTGACATTGGTCCTCCTTAGCACCATCTCCTCAGTAGCGGCCTTTGCCTTATTTACCTCCTCTGCCCAGTTGGCAGAGGTGTCCCACTTATTAGTCAGTTCCTCATTTTTATGACAGAGGTTGTACATCAAACCCTCCGCTACCACTCCCATGCTCAATGTGCGACAACATAGGCCTTATTGGCTACGATGAGGCCTTCACCTCTCAAGAGGAGGCATGATCATGGCACTTCTCCATCTAATATTTTTGTTGGACTCTAGCCACCGAGAAAGTCTCTGGCGGAAACAACTCAAGAACGTCAATCGGCGGTTCTTTTGATTGGCCTTTCAAAAGGTCATGAACATTTTTAGTACGAGACAGATTGGCATATTTCTTGCCTCTAGGTGGAGGAATGGAAAGTTGGGTCATTTTTCCTCTATGCTCAGAGAATGGGGAGCTGTTTTCTCTTTAATTATCACCTTTGTGGAGACATCGGTATGAGGATGCAGAGGCCTAGCCATAGTTGGCCCAACAGAAGATGATGCCCTAGATAGGCTGGACCTTTTATTTTTCTTTAGGAGTTAGACCTCTTCCACTTTTTCATCGTCATCTGCAAGGGATACCCGCTTGCTAGCAATAAGTAATTGCTCATTCTGCTTCTTGTAAGTTGAAGACATCATCTTCAGAGTTCGCGCTTTGATGAAACTTCACCTTATAGTAGAGAAGTCAAGCTTTAGAGGCCTTTTCTTCAAAAAATTATTTGCAGAAAAAATATGTGTTGGAACCTCATCTAAGTATCAAACAAGTCGAGGCAACCAACTTATAATTTACCGTGTGAAGTCATCAACTTGTACTTTAGTAAATGTTCTTTTTTATCCGCTCGATATGACTCCGATCCTTGACCGAAGTGGTTAATACATTGAAATAAAGGCAAAAAGGAAAAGAAAAGTGGTAACTCACCAAGTTTACTCACTGACTGATGAGTACGTGGTTGGAACTGTCAGAGGCGCTAAGGGATCATCCTCCATCATATCCCATCTTTCGGAGGGCCAAAACCACAACTCTGTTCACCTTTTGGTGGAGGTCGGCTTGTCGACCACGAATGGAGAGGGTGCCCCTAGGAAGTCAAGTAATACCATCATTTCATCTTCATACCACCCCAAATTTTTGGGAATACAAAGGGAATGGAAAGTAGAGAAAGACACGTCGACCCATACGCCGCTCCATGCCATAAAATCCATGACCCAACCATTTCACTCCAAGAATTTAGATTAAGTTGGGTCGAAGTTAGGCCATATGACCTTAGCATTATGCGAAAAAAGAGGTACAGAGATAGCCTAAGGCCAGCCTTTATAAGAGCCCCACTCACAGCCACGCACCTCACCTAAGGTAACATATGTACTCATGAGGCTCTGTCATGATCAGACGTATGCTATCTGGAATCCTAAAATCCTTCCTAAGTTTTTGGAGCTTGGAACTGGTCATCTTAGAGAGATAGTCAGAGGCCCCCCACTTAACGGAGGTGACAACAAGGCTCTCAAGCCTATTCCATATGCTCTCATCGGCCATTATGGCTCTAGAAATCTCACTTGAGGTCAAAGTTATGGGTTCACTCGACTCCGAAGTGACCAAAGTTAGCCTATCCTTACTCAACTCTCCCAAAGCTTTGAGTGATGGAGAAATTTGCAAATATTTGGGGAAGTAGTCTAAGGGAGAAATGTCGTCAGAAGACTAATGAACTTCATCGAAAAAGATGAACGCTATCTCAAAACTTCAAGTTAAATCGTCATAATTTATACAGAAAGATAAGATGCTTGACGCAAATGTATTCCCTCGGCAACATGTCCACTTCCATCCTACATTGAAATCCATATATTATATAAATATCTATGCGTAGACTTTGGGAACTATTGTTATGCCTTTTCCACTGAGGCTATGATCACTTCCACATAACAGCTAACTACCTAGTCAACTAGGCTCACACTCCACATCACAACCTACCTAACCAAAGTGGGACCGTGTTGAAGTGATTGATCACTTCATCCCATTGCCTTGGGAAAGACCCTCCAAGGTTAGGTTTAAGATGCCACATTTGTTGTATGAAGACTTCCAAAGCAACTAGCTATGACACTTCTTCTAAGAAAATCTTATGAATGAATCTAATTATGATTGATTGATGTGACGTCTCTGTAGCAGAGGCCTAAAGGTCAAGTCCTAAGCATACTCTTCAGAAAACATTACCACCAGATGAGGTCACGTGTCTTTGATCAAATGGTCGGTGCTTTACCCCTCCCACTAAATGAGCTCACACTTGGTGTCATTTTAAAAGTAATGTAACTTTGTACACAAAAATTGTAAACTTGGTCTCTCTCTCTCTCTCTCTCTCATTTTATATATTCCCTGTATATATACACTTTATGTGGATCATGTCCCTAGATGTCCCACACCCTATATTTCGTCATTGTCGACTGACTTGACCATCGAAGTGCTCACGACCACCTTCACTACCATTGGAGAATGCCACGACTGACTAACAGTTTATCTAAGTGTACAAGAGCATATTTATATGGATGTGAGTGGAGTCGAGATTTGATAGTCATGTCACTCCTAAAAAAAAAGAGGCCAATAAGACTATTTAAGAAACTATATTTCACTTGGCCCAATAACTTTTCTATACTTTTAACCATAGATTCTCGAAAAATTATATTTTTCCAAGAAAAATCTCTCTCAAACAATACCTAACAAATAAAGCACTCTCCACTCTCTTATAAGCTTGAGGGATTGTTTGACAAAATATTTTATAAAAGTTTTAGTCAGTTTTGCTAATTGAAAGATTAAGTCCAATAAAATGTGATTAAAATTGAAGTTTGATGAATGGAAACGTTGACACTGAATGTTCTCCAAGTCTTTTTGATTCATCTTGCTTGATCTTAGATTACATTTTCATTGTGTCAAGATCTCATTAAGGCATTCAATTTCATCTTCAAGACATAAATGGTTAATGGATTCACTTCTGTAACATCTCTGTGATTAAGTTCCCAATTGGAATATAGAGTTCTCCAACCCAATTCATCGAATAGATGGCAAGAATTACCATGTCAATTACAAACCATATAATTTATCAATTGCAAACATGACATGGATGGTAAAAATTATGTGATGATTACAACGTTAATAGTGACATCAAATCAACTAAAATTTATTTAAAAGACCAATGACAAAAATAATGTACATATAAAATAAATAAGGGCGTGTTTGATATGCCGTATTGTATTGGGTATACAACTAGAAGTGATAAGATTAGGGAGAATAAGCTTAGGAAACTACACCGTATTTGAAGACCGTACAAGTAACGAAAAATTAAACATATGAAAATATTTTTATAAGATTTTTTTTAAAATTCATTATGGGATTTTTTTTTTTACTTATAATATCTTGAATGAAATGTGTTCTTACCCATACATTGTATTTTTATTTCAAGTAATCATATTACTTATATTTAAATTTTTAGTTGTATTTATAAGTAAAAATTTAACTTTTAAATGAATATTTCCTTATGAATGACTTCTTCTACTTATAAATATTTTTTATCTTATATAATATTTTAGTTATAACTTTTTTCTTATGTAATTTTTAAAAGTATAAATGACTTTTAATACATATAAGTGAATTTTGGCTTACAATAGTATTTTTCACTACTGGAAAAATCATAATTAAGAAAAAAAAATACATCAATTCCTTAAATATGCTACAAAAATTGCATCATTAAAAACATTGATAGAGAAATCCAATAGAACAAAATTTAGTCAAAGAAAAAAGTGTACAACCCGTATTTTATTCCTTCACGATAATATTAATAGAATTATATGCTTCAAACATATTAAATCTTTCAGGGATAGTAATTAATAGTCATACTCGATGAGTTAACTATAGCCCATTAATTATAAACATATCAAATTTCATTTATTGCCAAGATAAGAAGATATAGACTTGTGATTGCATCTACTATATGATAATTTATCTATTTATAAAACTTCTTCGTAAAATTCTTCACGTTGAGAGTCGTACATTACACGTTACAACTTTATTTTTCTTAGTTTATTTTTCTGTAAGTATACAAATTTAGGTGTTCGGATCCGCAAGTCTAGAAACATCATATGTCTCTAGTAAGTTCAATTTTTGTTTTAGGATTGTGTCCTTTTATTTGACTAATCATTGTCTTCAATCGATGTAATTTGATAAATTTATTTCGATATCCTAACTATACATAATATGACGCTTTACATATCCTAACTATACATAATATGAAGCTTTACATCATGTATAAAAGTATTGTCGATAACTTTTTCTTTTCGATTATATTTCTTTCCCGTAACAACATGATTTGTTGAGATATCATCAATTTCAGTATTTCAAGTACTTGAATCTCGTCTAGGATTTTATAATGAGTTATACCTATATGTTCTACAAGAGTATATGCCTCTTAAATGGGATCTTTTTCCTTATTTGCTCAAGGTTCTTTTGGAGATTTTGTCTTAGAATCAAATCTAATACCACTTTAGGCGTGCAATAGGTTTATCAAATATCTTGTTAACGAATTGTCTTCCAAGAATGTCAATTCGAGTGAAGCATTTAAAGTTGACGTATGAGATATTATTAATTTCATTGATCAATATACGCGTCTAAGTGAATTATTTTTTGAACTTCTGTTTCAAATTGTCTTTTACGAGAATCTAGATAATAATAATGATGCATTGTATATATAATTTTCAGCCACTAATTTCTCCCCTAATGCTGAGTAAATAGTCCAATCAAATTAATAGTTAGCATATCGCGTTACAAAATATCACCCGTTATGGCTTAAATTATTTTTACAAGTTCAAACTAAACATGTTATTTATGCATTATTTATGTCTATCTTAGTGTATTGTGGTTGAGTAATTGTAGATATATTGTAATATTGAAATTATTACTTAAAAATATTAGTCTCTGAACATAAGCCAAGTATAGCGTGAAAAACTTTGATGTTGGCATAATACTATAAGTTTTGCTACATATAATATAGTATTCCTCGGACTGAAGTGATAAGCATTCTGTTCTCAATAGCAATGGTTTAGAAATTAATTAGAGGGGTTTAAACAACAATAGTGTTAAACCGTTTATCGTTATCTCAACTAACACTTACTAAAAGTTTGAGATTTAGGCTCACTAACATTAATAATATACGTCATCTCAATTTATTTAAAATTTGAGCAAATAATCTCGCAAACTTCAGATTCTGAAAATCATGCAATCATCTAGTAAAAGTATCTATTAGATACAAATTATATCTAGATGATCAATATGTGGTGATGGACCTCATATATCACCCTAATTAATTTTTAAAATTATATGGATTTAGTCTCAAAGCTAGTGGTTGTCACGACCAATTTATAATATAAACAACAAGCATTACATTTGAATTAATTGGATTGAGGAATCTTTAATTCTTCATTAAATATCCATTCAAATTCTTAATAATTTTTCGCATTATTACTGATCTGAGGCGGTTTGATCGTTCATTCCAAATAATAAAATTAAATTGAAGGTTTAATATAAGATATGGTTATTAGCACAAAACATCCTTACTTATGAAGTTCATTGTGCAAAACTTTGTAACATTGCATTTTCATCCCTATTTTAACAATCTATTGCGAAAATCATTATTTTCATCAAATTTCTCAATAAAAGCTATGAAAAAATGAATATGCCCTCTTAGTTAAAAAAAAAGAAAAAAAAAACTAATTATAATCATAGTCTCTAAATTTTCAAAAAATTACAAATGGACGCCAAATAAATAATTAAAAATCCAAACTGAAAAAACAAAAATTACTTATCTTCTTCCTCTTTTCTCCACCACCACTACCTCTAGAACATTTTTTCCCGATCTTCTCTTCTTTAAGCAAACATAAAATCTCCTTCCACTCCAATTCTTTTTCTAACCCATAGACCCACATTTTCTCTTCATTTTCCTGCCACCATTTTTCTTAAATCCACCGCCCATTTTCTTCCTCAAGTTCTTTAAAACCTAAAGATTGATCCACCATTATCGACCTCCTTACTCTGCGATTGATTTCCATTTTCTTATAGGGCATTGTTGAGAAACATTGAATTTTGGGTGTGTAAATGTTCACTAAAACTTTGAAAATCTTGATTTTGATTAGAGTTTTGGGATTTTGGTTGGAATCCGAAATGGTTTCATTGGGGTTAATGAATTTCAAATGCAAATCCTACCCTCAAATTTTAACTGTAATCGAAAAGAAGGACAAATCCAGCTGAAAATCTTGAAAGAATACCCAAAAACAGAACAATGAAGATCAAAAATTGAAGAGGAAAGATCAATCTACTATTGTTTTAAGCTATGATTTAGAAAACCCAAAAAGAAAACACCAAATCCGATTTTCTTTCATATGCAATCTGGGCCATTGAGTTATTAATAACTTGGGCTTCTAATTCTTTCAACACCAAATTTGGAGAATAGTGGGATAAATGTTTATTTAGAAGGCGGAGGGGATCCCAAAGCAAGTTCAAGAAGAGAATGTCACCTAGTTCTTCTTCTTTTTTGGACATTTTATTAGTATCATCACAATTGAACATGATGCAGCAGATTTATTTTTATTTTTGTTTTTTTAATAATATATTTGGACACGTTTTTACGTTATTAAAAAAATTGAGGCTATAGTTACAATTAGTTCTTCATTTTTTTTCTTTATGTTTTATTTAATAGAAGGATATATTCGTCATTTTACAGTTCTTTATTGAAAAAATGGATGGAAATAGATGAAAAGGATGATTTCCACAATGAATGGTTGAAATAGGGGTGAAAATATAAAAAAATGGAATGTTGAAACGTTTTGCACAATGAACTCCATACGTAGTGACGTTTTGTGCTAATAATCTATTTAAGATATGATTCAATTATATTAATACTAGTATATTACACTAATTAACACACTAATTTTAGAAACTTTAAAATGTTTTATTTATTTATTTATTATTATTATTATTATTTTTTTTTTACATTTAATAGAGAATGAATTACAAGCATGAAATATGTCTCACTAGTATCACTTAATATTGACTCTTCTGGAGATTTATAAAATTCTTGTAAAATATCAAATAAAAATTTTCATTTAATATTTTTTTGGAATGATCATAATTAAAGATTGAGTTATTAACATTGCGTTTCTTTAACAACAACAACATTATTCGTAATAAATATTGATATAATAAACTGATACTTCTTTTGGTGCAATATAAATTTTTTTTTAAGCATAATTTCTTTGTGAAATTAACATGATATATTTATGCTTCTTTGGGAGTAACTACATATTACCCATATAAACAAAGTCTTATTTTTTCTAGAGCATTTAGGATATTTCCATATTAAAATTTGTGCTTCGTCAAAAAAAAGAAAATAACGGAGTATTCCAATAAAATATAAATTTAAATAAAATTATTATTATATAGTAAACACGACAAAATATTCTCCAAGAATATTAGTATATAATATATTATAATTATTTATAAACGACAAATATTCTTTTAGAATATTAATATGTATAAAATCGTTCTTTTAAATAATAAAGTTTTCTTCTAAAATAATGGACTATTTTTATATAAGTTATACTTCCCTAAAGCATTAACACATTTATTATACTCATCCTTACATAAATTAATTTTTGAAATTAACATAATGTTCTTCTAGAATATTGATTTGTTTAAAATTTTGATTTTTTCAGGAATAACAAAAGTAAAATTCTTCTTGAATATTTATGTAGTTAGATTGTGTTTCTAAAGGAACATCAATAAAACTTTCTTCATATTAAAACATATATTTTAGCCATCTTATTAAAGGCAATGTGAACGACGTTTCTCCTTTAAAATAAACAATACTTTGAGGGTAAGTGAACTTGGCCTGCCATTGCAATTAAGCCCAATCAACAAAATTGAAATAATTTTCGAAAAAAAATCTTATATAATTGGTACAAAGTTGTGATCGGTTTTCCGGTTTGCGGTTTAATAGGGCGATTTAATGATTTTTCACCGATTTTCTCTTTTCTGTTAATCGATAATTGAGGCTGGTTTTCGATTTCTCCAATTGAACTAGCTGGTTCGATCTGATTTTCACTACATTGATTTCAATAAAACTCTAATGTCAATCATTCATAGGACTCTTAAATATAAGGCATCTAAGTGATCCAATCCTACTAGAATTGCACTGTCCTACTATATAAATACAATTTTTCCATTCATTATTCAAGTACTCTCCACATTCAATTCAGTTCATAGCCTCACGCTTATATTTGTCCTTTCGCTAACTTAAGCATTGGAGAGGCAATGATGACATACATCAATAGCTTTGTTTCAGGTTTGGGAGATCCTGCTCGCGCTCATTTCCTATTGTCAAGCTCAAGTATTAATAGGTGCAGATATTTATAGCATCATCGATGCCATCTGTAAAAAACGCTACAAAAGGTCATGGTTAATCACGTTAAGTACCTCCTTAAGCAAGCTCATTGCTTAAACTTAACCTCCTATCGGAGATCCTCTAATCCCTTTCATTATTACCACTGGAGGAACTAGTATCTCACTTTGCAATTGTTACTTTGGGGGCATTTGAAGAGCTCTGTCGCCAGTCACCTATTGACTTAACTATTGGGGCAACAGAACTTGCCTCCAACGTTCATAATCGAGGTTAATGTTATGATCGGGTCTTGAGCTCAAGTTCCTCATCTCGCTTTCACAATGGAGGTATGGGATCCTCATGTGAACCTCAGCCTCTAGGTCCTTACCACGACCCTCCAATGAACTTACTAGAATTGTTAATGATAGAATAACAGTGGCCCATGCCAAAAGGCCCAAGGTTTGACAGGTTTCATCTCGAACACTCTATTCACTATCGAGATTCTATCGTAAACGCTTTCAAATAGGTTTAAGTATCCTCGGATAAAAAAGCATGATGGAACCACCGATTTGATCAATCACCTCAATATATACACTGACGTCATCAATCCTGCAAGTTGTTCTAGATTGGATAATGTGCACAACCTTTTTGTAGACTCTAATTAAAGCTGATAGGGATTGGTTCTCTATCCTAGAGACCAATTTCATCATTACATTCTCAAATCTAGCTAATAAGTTCTCACCATTCTTTGCTAGCAGTAAGTGTATTAGAAACACTGCAACATCCTTTATATAGCTTCGCTAAGGATAGAACAAGCATGTATACACTTCATGGTATGGTTCAATATAGAAAGGCTTCAAATTCTTGATCTATGTATTACAATTGCTGCAACATGAATCTAGTATATTGTAATATAGTACATAGGGTAAACATAAGCAGTACACTCCACTGACGTTGTTCACCCTTCTGAACATTACGAGGTCCAATATTTTGATGGACATCAAGGATCTCAAGGAACTTAAATGGCCTTTGAGAATGCGGTCTCCCCTGAACACCAGAAATAAGAGCAAGTATTGCGAATTCCATTGGAAAAATAGGTATATGATAGAAATATGCAAGGCCTATAGAGGAAGATCGAGTCTTTGATTAAAATTGGATTCATTGGGGCTTGCGTTAGTTACGATAAATGCCGGAGGAATGACCATACTTTAGAAAAGGCACTTAAGAATGAGGTCAGCAATCGAGCAATAATAGGGAAAATCAATATCATAGTGGGAAAATAGCTTTGGGAGGAGATTCACATGGCAACCAAAAATTGTATGTCAAGCAGTACACCTCCAGCAACTTCGAAGAGATTACTTTTGGGTCACATAATTTAGAAGGCATATCAACCCCATAGCCTAAGAATAGCTAACAAAGATGAGGTGAATTGGCTTTTAAAATTTTTTTGAAAAATTAATCAATAATCAAGTATGCAATAACTAGATAGATTAATTTAAATAATAAGCACAAATTTGAAAACAATAAGTAAAGAGGTATAGAGAATGCAAACACTATAATTGTGGAGGTTCGATCC
>CAIGRN010004079.1:0-10797 GCA_903798345.1 Fraxinus anomala | reverse complement strand
TCTGCTTGACTTATGATGTAAAATGAGTTCCGAAGGGCAAAGTGTTACTTTAGAGCTGGGGATTCTTTTCCGGTTTGCATAGATGAGCTAAGGTGTAAATGCTTTGTAATGTAATATAACACCTATAGGTTATTAATAAATAAACTGTCACAGTGCAGAGACTTAATGTTTTGGGTCAGCTCGGTGGAACCCCAAGCTTCATGCTGTCACCTCCAAAGGACCACTCAGTTGAAAAGGTAGATGTTTCCTTCTCAATTTAATTGTCATCTTCAGACTGTCGGGATGAAGCTTAATTTGCTGTCCTGCAACTTCTTGATATTATGCTCCTGTTCGAGCCCCATTTCGTTGTCAAAATTAGTTTTGTAATACTTGTTTTTGGAGAATGTGTGGTTAAAAAGTAAGGAAAAAGTTTTGAGTTTACGTGTAAAATTATTCAATTGGGTGAACGTGTGGTTGAAAATGAGTGAAAAAAATGAATTTTTGAAAAATGTGGCTCAAACAATTGTCTAATCCGCATATTATCCGAAGAAGATCAAGACCAGGCTTAAAGGCAGTTTAAATATCACACTTTTCTGGAGGCTTAAATGTGGCTTTTGGGGCAGTACAAATATAATCATATAATGTGAATAACATCAAATAAGACCTAAAGCATCATATGAGGTAATTTCATCTCATAATCCTTCTTTTCGCTGGTCAATTTTTACAAGTTTCCCCCTGATGTGGATACCCAAGTTGCATGGGCACAATAAATTCTTAAAATTTTAAATTCATATATTTATTTATTTTTGATAATATTTGATATAGGACATGGTATATGTTATGTCGGACAATTGCCCAAGTGGTGTGTGTATATTATTCCTCGAAGGTCGGTAATTTAAAATATATGAAAAATGGGACAAGCACAAGTGGCATGTTGGATAAATGTCCTTGAGTGTCCACACAATGCCACCCTAATAGGAGTGTCCATGCATTATAGGTGGATACATTTGGTTGATTAGCATCAAGAATATATATGGACGATGAAGGGATTGTGTTGCGCATCTTGGTTCTGTAGACTATATACCATCAACCATATTTTTGCTTCTGAAACATCTACTAGTGTGTGATTTTAGTTGTATCTGTAATTTTATCTCCCAATAATATAACGAATCGCAAAGATAGAACAACGGATTATTTAATTTGGATATATCAATTGAAACATTTGTTCTAGTCATGAGTAACTGTCTGTTTAATGATTCTTTCATGTACTGGACCAATTGATTTGACCACGAATATTTTATTACTACTAAATATCTTCTTAAATTTATCAATCAATTTTATTTTTGTTGTCGTTTCCACAGCATAAGTTCTTATCTTGTAACTCTCTCTCTCTCTCTCTCTCTCTCTCTTTAATATTATTCTACAGTATTTTCATCCTGATAACTTGTCATCCGCTGAGAAACTAGCTCTGGAACTTGAAAAAGTTAGAGATGAATTTAAAATGTCATAGTCAGATTGTGGTTCTGCTCGTGTTCAAGGTAAAGTGATCTTAAGTCTTATCCATGCAGTGTTTGTTCAGATATATAAAAAGCTGATAATGCCAGAAGATATTCTAACTATTTTTCATCTTAGACGTGTCTAGTCTTGGAGACATGAAAATTAATTATGAATATATTAATTGAAATCCTTGCAGAAGACTCGTATGTAATGTTTTCAGTTGCATATTGTCTTGTTTGAAATGTCCGTCGCTCTAATGAATAATGGATTTTATGCAATGCCTTTGAGACTTTAGAGATATATGAATAAACGTCGATGGATTTGTTTGAATAAGAAAAATATTTTGGTTGTATATACATGGTTTCTTGGTTGGTAGATTTGTAATTACCAGTTTTTATTTCACGTCTTAGTTGTAGAGTTTGATAAGAAAACTAATGGAAAAATTAATTGGCCTATAGGGTATCTTGGACATCTTGAGAAACTTGTGAATACCTCCTATTTGGCACTCATAGAATGTCCAACTTTCCTGAAGTCTTATCATCGCGTTGATAATACAATATATGGGGACTTCATGTTGGTTAGATGAACTAAGTAGGTACTGCATGCATGGCGCTTTTGTAAAATTCATGCTGAGATATGTTGCTTAGTGATGTCTTGACAACTTGGACGAGGGGGAAAAACTATCTGAAATTAGCTACCATCGAGTCCCTGTACAGTGTGCAGGAAAGGTATCCAATACCTAGAATCGTATCTGCACATGTCCTGAATTTTCAATAGTTTGATATGGGAATATTTCTATTATAGTGTTTAGTTAATATAGAATTCTCTCAAGATTAGAATAAATAAAGTAAATGTTAATCTTCCGATATTTACTCTCACAATTCAGATTCACGCCATTGGTGCATCTCATATGTAAGATCTCAACAAGCCACTTATACTTGAGTGGTAAGCCAGTTTTCTAGTAGTATGAAACTGGTCTTTAATGTGAGACTTGGAGGCAGTTCCTCTCTGTTGATCCGCAATTTCTGATTTTAAGGCCCCGTTTGGTACACATTTTGAGTAGAAGAAATCATTTTTTTGATGTGATGGATGGGGAATATGTGGTTAAAAAAGAAAAAAAGTTATTGATGTGACAGAAAATATTATTTTATTGAAGAATGTGTGGTTGATTAATAATTTCTGTCCTAATTCGTATAATATGATCTTTTGGTAGATAAAATTATTGCAAATCCAAATAAATTGCAATGGATGATTATAGGAAAAATATGAATGTGCAATTATTATTACAACTCACTACCTACCACTATATGGAAAATATGAGACCACAATTATTGTAACAGCTCATTACCAACTGGTGTTTTAAATTAATCGTAGCTAATATTATCTATGCATGCTAGTGCTAGGGAATAGAAATAATATGTCAAAAATTATTGTGAGGAACTCCTCAAAATGGAACAAAATGAAACATCCAAGAACCAAGAATCTTTTATCGATCAATGGCTCAAGAAGTCACTGGAACGAATCCAAGCTGCAGACAAAGAACGAAAGGAAGGATCTGGTTATTCTAATGCACCAATGATGGCCCCGTATTTAGAGTGTAGGATGTGAGTACAAGTGACATGATGGAAATGTTATGTTTGATTAATGGAAAGATGGGGGACATTCCCTCCATAATTGAGGCACTACAAAAGAATGTGACAAGGACGGGTTTAGAAATGGATACAAATGCAAACAAAACGTTAAGATTGAGCTCTAGTATGCAACCTAGTTTTGGCTGGAAAATGCCCTAAGGGCTTTTCCCCTAGTGATTGATTATTTTTTAATTAATTTAACTATTTATGTTTATCTCTACAATGTTGTTTTGTTGTCGGATCCAAGTGCCTTTTATGTTATTCCATTAGTTTTTGGTTTGCAACTGCGTTGTTATCATAAAAAATATCCTTTAAATGATAAATTGATTTATGATGAAATGAGTTTAGTTAATTTCTTTGAATGACTACGGTATGTCAACAAATTGCATAATGTCCATATGAGTTTATATTCACGTAGAGTCGATGACATCATATTTTAATCAATTTCACTTAGTCCATAGATGTTCTAGGCTATGGAGCATCAACTTCCCACCAGAGCCAGCATGTTTTTGCTGGCATGTATTGGACTCCGACATGCGCTAGTCACACTCTGACATGTTCAGAAATTACATGTGTATTCCCTTTTTATTTTTTAAATCGGACACTTCTTCGAAACATCATAGACACATTGCCAGCACAACAAAGGCATTCAAAATTATGACAGGAAAAAAGAACAAGTATTTGAAGACATACATGTGCATGGGTGGAGAAGGTGTCGTTGAGTGGAGTGAGGAAACACTGACTTGAAATAAATATTAAATTGAGTTAATTGGAAAAGTGAATGGACTTGAAAATGAACATTAAACTGTGACTTGTTAATTTGGAGAGTAAATGGACTTCATTTGAGTTATTCTTTATTGATTTGAAATCCTTTTCTTCTTTATGTGTATCTAAAATTAAATATAAAAAAAAGAGCTATAAATAATAATTGTTGAGGAAATAAGTTTATTTTTACATTATTTTACTCAACATGTTGGTGACACGTCCTTTGGTAATTTTCTGGAAAAAAGTGTTGGTGTATCCATGTCGCGTGTTCATGTTAGTGCTTCCTTGGTTCCAGGATTTCCACATAATCTCACAAAAACAAGACAAATGCTACCCGAGGACAATTAAATTTGATGATTATGGTGTGGTTTCTCTTAATATTCGCAATTATATGGTTTATAATTTAAATTTGGTAACTTATTTTCTTATTCATTGTCTTTCCTATACCACTTCATCATTAATAGGCTCTTGTGCTGAGATGAACTGGGCTGATTATCGAAGCTGTAAAAATAAATAATGTGAAGAATAGTTAGGTCTAAAGTAGTTATCGTTCTAGGAAATCTCAAATTCAGACATTTCATAACTTTCAACTGTGTAGTTTTGTTTTCAACTCCGAATCATAAAACGAGGAAAAATGATCATGAAGAGACTAGTCTTTTGTTTGCTAAAAACAGTTTAAAATAGGGTTCCTGTTTCATATTTTACAACGGGATGTCCAAGAGAACTATGTTGAAAGTTAAAATAGATAAAGAAGAAAGAGTAAACAAGAGAAGTTGATAGAGACGTACGAAGAACCTTTACTTTTTAAAATGGCTGTTTCGAGAATTCTCAATATCATTCAACAGCTATCTTAGTCAAAATTTAGTCCTCCTTGATGAAAATCATATTCAACTTATTAGTTAATAGAGCTTTCTTGTTGCTAAAATGTGTCTATTATCATTTTATCTTTTCTTGATAATGTATCTATAAATTATTGGATGCGTGCAGCTTGAAGGAACTTCTAATGCTATTCTTCTGGATTTGCTTTGTATGTTTGCTCATGGTACATGGAGCGAATATAAGTGTAAGAGTTTAATCTCTTTAAATATCACTTTATCTTTGTTACATATTGTTGCTTCAGATTTGCCTGATTCATTCATTTCATATTGTTTGTTATCATTAGAGTTAATTGTTTTATATTTTCAGGTCTTACCTAGCAACCAAATCACAATTTGTTTAAACAAGTGACGTATCTCTTTAATATAAATTTGAAAAAGCCCTATTAGATTGATAATTGTGATATGTTGAGAATTCATGATGTATATACATAGAAAGGAAACTGTACGGTCTGGCGTTGGGGTTCATATAATGGGGCATCACTTGTGGAACATTTTCACTGGATATTAGATTGTGGTTATGTATGTGTAATGAAGTCCTGACCATGATAACGT
The DNA here is from genome assembly GCA_903798345.1 of Fraxinus anomala. NCBI lineage: Eukaryota > Viridiplantae > Streptophyta > Magnoliopsida > Lamiales > Oleaceae > Fraxinus > Fraxinus anomala. The sequence goes on along the minus strand of CAIGRN010004079.1, from coordinate 5,495 downwards.
GTAGTGCGTCTGCGTCTTGTTGCCTATTGTTGGATATATGCTTGCAAGTGGATGATATCTTATTTGGAAGACTTTGCCCATGAATCTGCCCCTATCAATTTTCAGTACTAAAGATGTATGGTTTTATATTTAAATATTTACTAAGTAGAATTTCTGTCCCTAGCAGATTGGTGAAGTGCATTTCTGAAAAAAAAAAAAAAAGTATCTTGAAAGACTTGCAAAAGGACATTTTCAAAAAACATAATTGTTCTTAACAATTTTTCTTAACAACCTATCACATGTCTACAAAAATATGCCATGTGCAGGAACTACTCCTATAGGTATTTTCACGCCTGTCATCATTTTATCTTTTCTTTTAATTTGAAATCTTGGCCTCTGAATAATGGTGGACTATTAAGCTCTCATAAAAATTGCAAATTGAAATGGGAAATATCTTAAAAGTTAGGAAGCCAGATAGTGATTCGAGATTTTGAAATATTGGTTTATGCGGGAGCAGCGGGACTGGGAAATATCTTTTTAATTCCCTAATGTTGCGATAGAAACCTGAATATGTACTATTGAATGAAAGACGAAATTGAATTACAAATTGTTGTCGAGCATTATGGATGCCCAACTCTCTCCCATTTTGACACCCAAATTTTTGCCTGCCTGAAAATGAAACTACCCTCCCCTTATTTTATAGTTAGAAGCCTATACAATTCATTCTACTAAATTCCCATCTTACCTTTTCCCTGAACTAACTATTTGTGTGGGGCCTATCATGTTGCTTCTGCAAGTGAATTAGGGACACATGGTGTTCAGATATCTTATCCTAGAGACCCAATGATTATTAGAGATATATCTTTTCCTGGGTTCAGGGCTTATCTTTAAGTTTTTGTTGCATGCTTTATGACAAAATGAAAGCTTGCGAAATATTTCCAGAACTGTATGAGGATTTGGTTGTTTGTTGTTATGTGTCTGGATGGGATTTGATTATCAAAGTAATGCCGAGCATTATATTAAATGCTTTCCTATAATAATCATATATCGAACTGTTCGGCTCATGTTGGATGCTCTCCATGATGAGCTTTATAATTTATTTTGTGATGCAGGTATTGCTAGCCGTCTTCCACCACTAGTTCCTGATCAAATCCTGAAGTTGAAGAAACTGACTGTGCTTACTCTGGCGGAGACGAATAAGGTATCTTACCTTGAAATGTTGAATGTTTTGTTTTGTAAGAAATTGACCCAAACTAGTTCGCGCATTTTGACTTGCCACTTGTTTGATCATGGTCTACACTTTTTACCTTTTTAGTTAGCAAAAATATGTTATGTTCTCGTGAGTGCAAGTTGATTACATATATGAATACAAAAATTCAGGATCAATGTGTAAATTGAAATTCAAAAATATCCGTGAAATAATGAAACATCTTCGTGGATCTCTAAAATCATACTGAATCGTTTTGTATTAGTTTGCATGGTAAACTTCTCCATGATCAACTGGTGTCCTGTCTACATATGGAATTTTTCTTGGTATTTGGTCTTTATTAGTTTTCATCTCAGTCGTCTCTTAATGGAAGTTGGTTGTCAAGCCTAACATTAATAGCACATTGTAAGAAAGGATTGTGCATATAGAGAGAGTTTCCAGGAGACACTGAAGGGAAAGCTTTAATTTGCACGTGGGACTTTTTTTCTGTATAAATAGGTCATTTAACTTTTTTTGTCATTTAATTATTTTATTGTTTCCATTTTCACTTTCCTACTCCAATAAAATGCTTTGATCTCTAGAGCATTTTTGTGCTGTGCCCAGGTATTGCCCTATGATGCAAAGGAGTTGGATATTTCTAGCGTTCGTGAGTTAGAAGATTTTCTCATCAATGATTGCATGTATGTGGTAAATTTCTGCTTTTACCTTGCTGACCAACCACTTCATAATTACTTCCACTCTCCTCATAAGAAGGGACTTGTAGCATATGAAATAATGTACATGGTAAGTTTCTTCTTTAGTATGAATATTTCATCTTGACTTAATTTCTTTATGCTACCTATCACTATCAATAAGTGGCCTATTGGTTCAAGCATAAAGTTGATGGATAACTTCAAGTGATTAAATTATGATGATAAAGATTCAGTCTGTGCTATGATGAGTACTTCAGTTCAAATTATGTCATAAACTCTCATTATTTTACCATGCATATGATATGTGTGCTTGTAGTTACTTGCACGTTTTATTAAAGTTATTTTTGAAATGGTAATACTAAAGTAGCTATACAATTAATAATTTACCTTTTTTATTTTTCTTTCTCCAAAAAATTGTTCCTGAAATTGAGAATTGGACGGTGTCAGACTTCAAACTCAATTATGTCACCCAATAGCTAAATCTATTTTATGAACATTATTCTATTATGATTGAAATATATGTCAACCCTTAACGGAAAACTGCAGTAAATTAACTTATTTTGTGTATAATTTTAACCATCATTTGGTACATCTTTATTGATGATCATTGATAGTTTTTTGTCATTTAGGTTCCACCCGGACAATTAAGCTAGTGTGATCAAAATAAAGGTTAAAGCCTAGGTATCTGTGAAAATGATCCTAATTAATGACAATTATTTAATTAATGGTGATTAACGTGTATAACAATCTTTCATACTTATATGCAGTTTACTTGGATGTTTTGCATGTCAAATCGTTTTCAAAAAAATTGCTATATTTTTATCATGTCAATGCTATTTTCCCACCTTTGTCAGAGTTTTTGTGCCACACCTTTTACTGTAAATAAAGTTGATAGAGAATTCAAGTGAAATTATTATGATAAATATGCTGATTTTGTTCAATAGGGGATCGTCAGAGGGAAGCTGGATCAATTGCAAAGATGCTTCGAGGTCTTGATTTAATTGTCATGAGTTTTATCTTCATATGGGTCTTCTAATTGATAGCTAATCTAATTGTTAATGTGCTTGTAGGTGCAATTTGCAGCAGGGAGGGATCTTAGACTAGGACAATTGGGAAGTATGATACGGACACTAGCTAATTGGTAACACAGTCGTTATAGTATGTTAACGTTTCAATATATTATATTAATTTCTTGTTTGGTTTCTTGGCATTTCAGGCCTAATATGTTGATTTCTCCATAACATATTGCGTTGTTTTTGAAAAGTTCTTTTCTTTTCTTTATTTTTTTTTGGTTGTCTATCCAGAAAATTGTATTGTTCTAAATTTTATAGCTCTTGAAGACTGGATTATGCTTTTAGGAAACATTCTGGGTGTTTAAATAATGAACACTCACCCTGCCAATAGTGCGCCCCTGTTCGAACATGGCCGAGGCGGCCCTGTTCGAGTAGCATAGCCCTTAAATAATTTAATCTCTTGCCTCAAAGTTTGACCTTGTCACCTGTCATGACACGCATGCACATGGGTAAATGTATTACTGTGAAGTCAAAAGGTTTACTCATGTAATGCTATGTTGTATATTTTATAGTGTATTGAAACCTTTCTCTCCGCTGGGCTGGGGCTATATTGTGTTTTGAATAATCAAAACCTTGAATATTCATGAAAAAATATTAGTGCTATACGGATTTGAGGTTTTTAAATAAATTTGTGAGTTAGAAGCTGCATTTCTTTTGTATTTTAATTACCTCGTCTCAAAATCGTTACATGGCAGAGTTTCTGTTATGGTTTTCCATTTCTCTATAGTTTATTCTTTTGTTTTCTTCTTTGTTTTTGGGTGTATGCCAATTATTGAAAATATGAAATCCTGTATTGTTTTTTTTTTGATAATATCCTAGGCTTTCCACATCAGACAATCTTCTTGTCTCAATTCAAGAGAAGCTCAAATGGGCAGATACTATGAGTGAAGTGGACAAGAATCACCGAAAAGAAGTAGAAGAAAGGGTGGAAGATGTGAAAAAGACACTATCCTTCAAGGTCAGTTGAAACATACTTTTCTCTAATGATTGTTACTCTAGGTGGAGTGTCATTCTTGTGTTCAAAGTATGCACTCCAAGTTATCAGATCTTACATTTTATGAAATGCTGTTAAATAATGAAAGCAACTTACATAAAGGCTACTTATTGGATAAGCTCCTTGTTCATAGCCAAATTCTTTATCGTGGAATGAGAGGTGGTAGAGAGTGTGTTGTAAAGGTTGGACTTATGTTCAGAATTTGTAACCTGGTACTTCTCAATCAGGTTATAGAAATTTCAGTAAGTTGATCATTATGGATCTCATATGATTTTAATTTACTTCAATCGAGTCATATACTTCCCATCACTGCTTAGCCAGTCTGGAATATATTCTTTCGAAAGTTTGTAAGTCTGTTGGTCTGGTCTAATTAAATAATTTCACAGATGCATTCTGAGTGCCAGTGAGCAAGGTTTTACTGGTTAATTTTTGTATGTTAATTTTCTTCTTTGTAATTTATCAGTAGTTCTCATTTCACAATAATGATGCAAAATAAGTATATATTCGAGCTCTGGATATGTTGGTAGATGCATCTTACTTACACTGTGGTAGAAGTTACAAACTGTAAGCAGGCCGACTTGGAGCTCTGAGGGTACGAAGAGATCATTTCTGAACATGGTGGAGTGATGGACTATGAGGAAGACCGAAGCTGGCGAAAGAGGTAAAATGAGACACTTCCACTTCGTAAGGATTGCGCTTTCAAATGTCATGAACTGGGATGATATGAATTGGTTCATTCTTTTGTTCCTTTTCTTCTTGTTTAGTATACCCATCTTACCAAACAAGCCATAGTATCGTAAGAGCCACAGTTTATCTATCCTTCTTATGTAACTGACATGTTGCTTTGTTGTACGTCTTGAAAAATGTGCAGGAGACGACGCCCCATAGGTTGAAGAGATGTAGATAAGAGAGCATTATAATTGGTCAGGCAGCTTTCCAATTATTCTGGCCCGTGACATTGCAACAAAATACGACTGCTTTTGAAGACTGTGGCACCGTTCTCCTTTCAACATGGTCATGTAAAAATGACAGCCTTAGCTTGTATTGTACTCTACTATCCATACCTTTGACTTGTAGGGAAAAAAAACTAGTTTTGTGATGCCAGTTGAAAACCCATTACATGAAACCACAATTAGTATTACAATTTGTTGCGAGAATTTCTTATGCACCAAAACAAGTACGGTATTAAGAATTTGCACGATTTGAATATAAGCGAAGACCAAAAGCTAAATGCCATTTCTTTCCTAATAGAGGCATACGAATAAATGTGAAAGCGATGGATTTAGAAGATCCCTACAAACACAAGAAAAATTTCCTACCACCTTAAATTCTCGCAGGAATTAAAAACCAGATAATCGAAGAAAACAGAAAGTTAACGAATATGATATATATTGAAAAACCTCAAGGAATTCCTTGCTTTGTTTATCACGACAAACGAGTATTGAGCACTGTTGACCCTAAAAAATGGCTCAACAGAATCCCCACTGTGTCCCCTCCACGTGGACATCATCTGCACACTGAACATTCCGTTAGGAGGCAAATGCCGCCGG
>CAIGRN010004076.1:0-15507 GCA_903798345.1 Fraxinus anomala | reverse complement strand
ATAATTCATGCACATTATCGATGTATTTTCCAACACGTTTTGCATGACCTACAATTTTTAATCACTTACCCTCTATTAGTTGAATTTAGGACCATTTACAACCCTCTATAAATTGCAGGCGAATTTTCATGCCAACATACATCAGTTCCATAAATTTCTTGCCCAGTTCTCTCAATTTCTGCATTATTCTTTCCTCGTCCAGACCATTGTGCATTTATAGATGAAGATAGCAACTAGTTTGGCCCTCTGTTCGGCAAATTGAACATGACAGAGGCAGTAAATTGTAGCCCACTGGAGTTGAATTGAGTCCATGTGCGGGGACATTTCTGATGTCCCAGCCTCCCTCAAATGCCTGCTCCAGCAAGATGAAAGGATCAGGTGGTGGGTAAATGATATCCAAGCTTGAGTCACTATGTTAACTCTCCCAATGCCAGAAGGGTTGCCAGCACCTGTGGTGTTCCAACACTACACTAACGTATGCATTGATGTCACAAAATGCAATTAAGTTTTATGCTAACTGATAACTGATAAGTTACTGTAACTCTCTCTTTATTTATACCAAAATCGGCTATAAATGAACTGACGTGAATTTAGAAGTCGAATTTTTCTCTATACTCATTTATGAGATAGTAACAGCTCATTTGACAGATTTCTGTAATTTCTGGAGTAAGCTACCTTAATTGGTTCATCATCCGAACGAGTTTTCATAGAAAGCCCCGTTGAGTAAATTTTCACTAAAAGTTTTTTTAATTAGAATTAGTATTTTTATATCAAACGGGTTCAAAAGCAACTATTGAATTTCACAGTCTTCTTTTGATTTCTCGAAGAACATGCCAAATGAGCTTTAAAACTAGTCAAAGAAAAATGATTATATTCCCAACTTTCACCCGCCACTCTTCAATGCAGTTGACTCCTTTTTCATTAAGAATTATTCCATCCTCCAATGTTCCCCAATAGCCNGTTGACTCCTTTTTCATTAAGAATTATTCCATCCTCCAATGTTCCCCAATAGCCACGACACCAAAAATGAAATCACAATTCCTCTCTACCAAACCTCTCCCTATTTGCTTCTGCACAGTTCTGTTTTTGTTCCATCTAATTACTCCACTGTCAGGTGATGAAAATGAACGGTATAAGAGTTGTGGAAATCTGTTCAACTGCGGGAAAATCACTGGCATTCATTACCCTTTCTGGGGAAACAACAGGCCTCGGGAATGCGGTTATCCCGGGCTCAAACTCGAATGTGAAAACGACACTACGATAATTGAGACAGAAACACTGAAATACCGCGTCCTGGATATTAACCAGGACTCGCAGGTTCTAAGGATCACTCGAATGGACATTTCCACAGACATCTGTGGAGCGAAATTCGTCAGCACAACCCTGGATTCAGAACTATTTGAGTATGCTTCTGCCTATATGAATCTCACGTTTCATTACGGTTGCCCACCTCCAATTTTACCTTTCCCGAATCAATTTGATTGCCCTGTAAAGGGGATAACGAACAGAAATGGCTACGTTGAGGTGGGAGCTCTGCTTTCCGAGTCTATGTGCCATGCCAGTATTGTGGTTCCAATTAGCTACAACTCTTTTGGTAATTTAAAGGGTTTGCCCAATCTGTTAGATCTTGTGCGAGAGGGATTTGAGGTTCGGTGTAAGGTGGACATTAGTGCGTGCCGTTTGTGCGAGAATTCGGGTGGGAGGTGTGGGCATGATCTTGCTTCGAATCAGTTCATATGTTTGTGCCAGAGTCAGCCTCCGAGGTCCGCCGCCTGCAATGGCAGCCTATTTTTTTCCGGAAATACTACGCAACCGTCACCGGCGGGAATGAGATCATCCGAATCATCAGGATCAGGTATGTTTGTACTCCAATTGCATAGAATTTCATCTCAATTTTATGTCGGATTGAACTATGTTCGCACTAACTGATCATCCTTTCCAAGACTAGATTTAAGATAGGACTCGAACACTCAATATGATACTGGATTTTAGCAAATCTAAACTAGCAATTCAATCTTTTTATGGCTCAAGTAGAAGTTGGAATAAGTAATCAAATTTTAAGATTGGTTTTGTGTCCGCATCTTGAAATAAGTAAACAATTAATTTTAACAATACATTTTGCGTGTTGATCTATAATTTTTCAATCACATATTTCATTATTTTTATCGAAATTTACTAAAAATCAAATTTCAATCCCCATCAAACGAGGGTGCATCTTCAAAATCACAACCTTGTCTAGACATTGGTTCGATGTGTGCCAAAAATTAATAATTTAAAAGCCATTAAAATGACCTAAAAATAAAGAAATGGATAGTTCAAGTATAATACCGTCCAATTCAATCTAAAATTTTACAATTTATAAATTAGAAGTATCTAATTCATCTCCAAAATCAATAAACTCAGGTCAATTTTATTTATTTATTTATTTTTACTATCAATTTGACCTAGGTCAACCGTTTCATTAATTAAAAATATTTTATATAACTCAAATATAAAAATAATAAAATATTATGTTAAAACATAAATGACCTCAATTTTGTGCTACCAACAGCGACCTAGTTGAACAGACAAAACCTATTTATGGTTGGGCGTTGGGAGAGGGAGGAGGAGGTGGGGCTTGTCGGCTGTGTTAAGGTTATAGAGATAAAGGAGACTTGGGTAGACGGACATGTTAAGGATTACAATTCCACCTATAATGTTTGATTAGATGTACAGTACGACAGTCTAATTTATTGGGTACATTGTTTGACCCATTTTTTTTAAATCTCATTTTTTCAATAAAATAATATTACACTAAAATTAATTTTTTTTAAAATTTTAAAATTACACATTCTTTAAAAATCACTATTAAAAATGCATTTTTTCTTGCAAAATGGGACTCAAAACAATGACGAAAATTTGGTATTTGTTAAGTGTAATATTTAGAGGGTGTTTGGTAGATATTAAAATTAGATTTTTAGTATATTTTGATAGAAATTTTTGAAATGTGTGGTTGAAAAGTTATGAGACACATGAAAGATGAGGTTAATATTGATTTTTTTATTTTGATTTTGATTAAAATCAGAAACAAACAGGGTCTTAGTGTGTGTTGTCTCTCATTATTGTAGAAGAAATAGAGTAATGAATAATATTTTTTTGGAGAATGTGTGGTTAAAATTTATAGTAACTTTATTGATTTATATGTAGAATATTTTATTGGATAAATGTGTGATGAAGAATTTTATCGTAGCAAATAATATTTTAAAATAATAAGAAATAAACGGAGCCTTAGTTCAATGGTGACAAGGAATTGTGCCAATAAGTGGTTGAAAAGTACGTAATTAATGGACCCTATGTCAAATCTCATTACCATCCCTGTATTTTAGTGAATGACCTTATATGCACGGCTATGAAAAGGCCAATTATAAAGAAACAGGTCCAAAAATGAGAAAGGGGTTGATTTTTTAACCCTACTAGTGCTTGGACTTGAATCAAAGTAAGGTATAAATTGATTATTGTATTTATATAAAAGTTGAAGAGGTCTATCTTTTTTGGGGATATTTACAGAAGATAATAAATATGACTATTTAAATAAGTTATCTCATTTCAAGCCATAGTTCTCGTGATCATGAAACGAGTGTGGTATTTTTCGGACTTTTGGTCCCTTTCTGACTCGTTCTCTAAAAAAATTAGGTAATCTTACTGTAGAGCCTCATGTTCGGGAAGTTCATATTTTCCTTACATTTAAAGTGTTCCCAGTATATTTCATTGTCCTAAAAACAGGTTTATCGTACATTTTCATCTCGAGTCCCATATTGCTTATATCATTATCAATTAACCGTTGGATTGTATTATTTTGTACTTGCTCCAGCAATAACTTAAAATTCCAATCCACTTACAATTTAAGAGCACTAATTCTAAAACCTCTTTATTTTTGCCTTGATTTTTAACGACTTGATTGATCGAGCAGCCCCGATCGTAAAACCTTTTAATCGATCCATCAATAACACTCTTAACTATTCACAAACATATCTAAATTAAGGACTAAGCTTCTTTTTGTGGCTTTTGAAATGATTCAATAATAATCCATCCTTCATTTGGTCCTCAAAAGTCAACACATCCTTGTGGAGTAATGCTACATTTACAGAAAGGTAGTGGGGTGGGTTTTTTTACAGAAACTCACAACGCAGGGGGGTGGGTGGGTTTTTTTTTTTCATTTTTTATTCCAGTGGACCCCACACACGTGAGTGGGTGTAAAATTTCTGGCAAAATTTATTCTGTACATATGGTTTAATCCTTGTGCATAAGCATCCATAATGATAACATATTGAATTTTTCTATACGTACAGAATGCATTTCACAGAAAATTACTAGAAATCTCACATGGGAGGTGGGTCCCACATGAATAAAATATTGCAAAAAATTTGACCACCCCTGCCCTGCTTAGTGATGTCAATAGGCCGAGCCGACGTATAAGCACGAGCTCAGCTCGTGCTCGTGCTCGTGCTCGGCTCTGCCCGTATAAGCACGAGCCGAGCTTCGGCTCGGCTCGAGTAGCTCGTGCTCGTGCTCGTGCTCGTGCTCGGCTCTGCCCGTATAAGCACGAAGCTCGGCTCGTTACTCGTGGGCCGAGCTCGGCTCAATACTCGTGGTTCACGAGCGAGCCGAGCTCGGCTCGTGAGCTCGTCAAAAAAAAAAAAAATTTGACGAGCCGCTCATCAAAAACTAGTCGAGCAGGCTCGGCTCGGCCTGACCTCGTGACTCGTTTTTTACAAGTCGAGCGGCCGAGCCGACGAGCCGCTCGGTTCGTTTGCCACCTCTACCCCTGCTATTGTGAGTGTTTTGCATCGTTTCTTATTGCCTCCATTTCTGTACGTGTAGCTTTTCTCAACATATTTATCCAAGTTGTCATTTCTATTGCCCTTCGGTCCCTTGAAATATATTTTAAAAAAAACTTCAAACTGGTCCCTATTCTTTCTGGTTGTTGCAAATATGTCATTGAACTTTTAGTTTAGTGCAGATTCACCCCTGAACTTTCTGTTTGCTGTGAATTGGTAATTGGTCCCCCATAGTTTCTAAAGATTTCAACAAAGCCCCTGAGCCTTTTAATTTTAATGATCATGATCAAGTACATATTCTATTTATGAAATCAATAAAATTAAACAGATATTAATGTGATTGTATTGAGTCCAATTTAGAGAGAGATTTGTTTTTTTATAAGTAGTCAAACTTATAGGTAATATTTATAATAGGATGTTTGATTGTCGATTTTTGATTAATTATTTTATTTTCCTTAGAAGTAAAAATAAATTATTTATTTTGAAAGAAAATGAACTACTATCAACACAAGTAACTTGTACCCTTTTTTGACCCATAATATGATTTAGTTATAGCATTGGTCACCGTTAATGTACAATAATGTAGCATCTTATGTTTCAAACTTTTTATTTCTTGACATTTTGGTTCTCGAAGTTGTGTTTTGATTGGACCATATTTTCTATTTTACCATTAAAAATATAAAATTTGATTGGAAAGACAAGTGTAGCTTTATTATAGCAATAAAGCTGGTCCAGCAGACCCCCCCTCCAATAGGGGGGCACCGTTGACCCGGGATTTAATCCGAGACAAGTAGCATCTATCTTATTTTAGTTAAGAGAAGAAATAAAGAAGACATGTTGAAAATTAAAAATCCAATTTTTACACCACCAAGAGGAATAAAATGACAGTAAGAAAATAGACACACAAGAACACAAAAGATTTATTGAGGTTCGCTTCAATGTAAGATTAAGTCATCGTCTGTCACTAAAATAATTTATTATAATGAAAAGAAGTTTACAAGACAAAACTTTCACACTTTATTTTCTTCTATCTCTTCTTTTTTATGATCATTACAATGTTGATCCACATGAGTACTCTAAATACTAACAACAATTAGGCTTCAGAACTTAACAATACAAAGAAAGAAAAATAAAATATCAATGTTTACGAGTCATCCCTGCCTTGGCATGGTTGTATCCATTTCTTCTAGTCTAGAATAGAAGCCGTGGTTGCTCCATCGAAATTTTGAACGTGCATGCACGTCAGCACGTATGGCTATCTTCTCCCTGAAATCAAACATCTGTTTTCAGTTAGCTCTCACGTATTGTCAACCAACAACCATAAATTATATTCTTTCTTGAAATAATACACTATGGTCATGAATATTAGGTAGGATGTGCTCAACGATTTCATTTTGTAACGAAATCGAAATGAAAATGATATTTCAACCTTCAAAAGTCAAATTACTTGTAACTGAACCCATCTAATCGAAATTAATCGTCACCAAACTCTCAACTAATTTATTCATCTACTGCAATTTTCTTGTTCTAGCTAGTACTCCTTTTGCGAAGTTGGCCACCAAATTTATCTCTTTTAACTCTTTCATTGAATTTCAGTACCAACTCTTTCATAAAGAAATGTTTGAGGGGAAGTAATACCATTCTATCATCTTCTTTTCTATTGTACATAATCACCCAAAATACCTTTGCGATTCATCTATCATTCATAAATTCATATGAATTCCCAAACCCTTTCTTCATTCTTTATCCTATTGGCCATAAGATTCTTGATTCTAGTCCAAGTTCTACCCAGTGGATCAAGCAATCCTGAAGAGTTTTACAAAACATGTGGCAACAAGTTCAGCTGCGGGACGATCACCAATATCGGGTACCCTTTCCGGGGAATAGATGATCCTCTATATTGTGGATATCCTGGTTTAGTTCTTCACTGTCAACAGAGTGATGTAACAACCATCGATATAATGAACGCAACGTATCACGTGTTGGGAATTAACGAAATCACCCAAACTATGAGGATTGTTAGGGAAGATGTGATGAGGGCAACTTGTCCACAAGACATGGTTAACACCACTCTAGACTACTCGTTGTTTGATTATTCAGCGACCAACACGAACCTCACGTTTCTATACGGTTGTCCTACATTGAATATTCCGGATTTAAGCCTTGTTTGCTCTAGTGGATATAATAGTGTTTATGTATTGCCTGGAACTCAAGGCCCTGGAAAATGTAATACAAGTGTTGTGGTTCCGGTACTTGTGAGTACTGGAGATGGACATGGAGCTGGAGGATCAGTGAATTCTACAACGTTGGATCAGGTCCTCCAGAAGGGTTTTGAGGTCAGATTGAAGATGGACGACAAAGATTGCAATGACTGCATTGAATCGAAGGGACGGTGTGGATTTAACTTTGCTACAAATCAAACATCTTGCTTTTGCCCTGATCAGCCATACATATCGGCAACCTGCTCAAGGACTAATGGAGATAGATCTTCTTCGGGTGCGCATTTCTTTCTTTCTGATTCCTTCTTCGTTTATTAATACTCTTGACATTAGGAATCAGGGCTTATTCGTAGATTGTATTTTTCACCATTGGTTTGAGGATTCCAAGGTTCGACTACTAATGAGCATTATGAAACGATCGAGTATGAGACTAAAATGACATAATAACGTGGTAAAATGACAGTATGGTCGAGTTTTACTGTTAGGAGGATCATTCCTAAGGTGTAGAAATCATAACGGATAAATTGGGAATTGACACTAGTTACAATTCTCTAGGAATCATTCTTGGGGGATTGTTAGGCTTGAAAAGTAGTATAATTCGATACACTTTTCCAACCAGTCCAGTAAGATTTTGACTGAAATGGATCAGTGGTTTATTATTTTCTCCATCATGAATTGGTGAGCAATCGCTTGAATCTGGTAAGATGTTGACAACTCAATTTACTCGTCTGCTATTAAATGTGGAATGGAGAAATTCCGTCTTGGAAAAAGTGAGTAGGAAGAAAATATCGGAGCTATTGAACTACGGTCATAGGCCAACTTGGACTTCTTGAAGTGAACTTGACACCAGCGGAGTGCTACTTGCTTAAGTTCGTGTTTGTGTGATTAACAATACAATACTATGAATTGGAATTAGAAACTGCATACAAAAAGTGGAGTCACTTCTTTCCTATTCATAATAGTTGTATATTTGGCCATATTAATAAGACTCTTGACTAAGAAGTAATGAGTTATGACCTCCCGCTTCTACTCGTATGAAGGTTCGTGATTGATCACACATGATTTGCTTAGGAAGACAACCATCAAGATCTTAATAAGATTACACGTCTTGTGGTTGATCCGACTCCACAACTTTCTGAACTCCTCTCATTGTTTCTTTAGAATATAAACTTCGTCAACTTATGAAATGCAAGTTAGCCAAATACAAAATATTTTATGCTGTTGAAGAAAGCAAATTACCTATACCAAATCAAATATCCAACGACATATAAGCACTTTGCACGCACCATTTCTGTAACGGTTCTGGAAGAGCGAAGGACCCCACTGGATTTCATTCGAAGGAGGAGCCTTAAAAAGATCGTATTGATTCTTATCAATTAAAAGACTTGACTAACTGTTAGAAACTTGAGATTCCATTCTAAAAAGGTTATCAGGTAGAGTAATTACTCAATTCTCCTATGAACTCAAGACCATCCCACATAGGAGACTTTTGTTCATACATCTTCAACAATTAACTGTTCCTTTGTGACTCGCACAAGATCATCAATGGGTTTCCTTTAACCAATAACATCTTTTGTCCATTTTCTTTGAATTAGAAATAGAAAGATCACACATAGGTCTATATTATCTCCATCGCATTAGGCATGCATTACCATAGATACTCCGCAACTCACAAGTTCATTAATCTCCTGCTATCGCGACCAATTGAGGTCCACACCTTCGTTCAGATTTTTTATACGCTTTTTGAATCCATGATTCTCATCCATGTGGTTTAGTTCGGAACACAACTTTGATATCACTTGTTGAGTCCTTATGAACTTAATATTGTCTCTATCTCCAGTTGATGTGCAAGTTTTTTACTTTTTTTCACACATCCCTAACAAATTCTTCACTTTGTTCTGTGCTTGTAAATCTAGGAACTATTAAAATTATGTGCAATCACTTTGTAATTACATAATATTTCTTTGACCTAGTCCATTCCAAGTTTCCAACAGAAGCTTCTAATTTGTTTGAAAAAACTGCACAAAGTGACATGCTTTTGTCAATTCCCACTGGGTTCACATTTTAAAGCTTAGTAATCAATTACGTCCAAAAAAAAGAATTTAAGCCATCCATCTTCAACATGAACTTGGCTTACCCCATTTTTGTGTAACCTCTCTCTTTTTCTCCAAATATGCATCCCAAACTCACCCGGAGATATTTTCTTCTCCTCATAAGCCTACTGTTAATCCGGTACATCCCGGGTTCCTTTTGTCAAAACGGTGGAGAATATGCAGCCTGTAGTGCTCCATTTCAGTGTGCCGGAATCGGGGGAATAAGTTATCCATTCTTTGGTGGGAATAGGCCGGGCTATTGCGGATATCCAGGTTTCCAGCTCACTAATTGCCAAGGCGATGTCCCAATTCTTACTATTTCATCAATACGATATCGTGTCCTGGAAATCGATTACTCCAGAAAGACAGTTAGAGTTGCAAGAGATGATTTATGGAACATCACTTGTCCCAGATTCCTTTACAACACAACCTTGGAACAAAACATCTTTCTGTTTTCTCCCAATTATCCAAACATTACTCTATACTACGGTTGCTCCACATTTAATGGTCAGCCTATACCACCACAGCTCCCATTTATGTTCCCTTGCGATGTGAACCGAACCAGCAGCGCAAGTTTCTTCACAGTAGGAGGAGCTTTTCCATCTATCCCTGGAACTGGTATCAGATGTGATACTAATATCTCTGTTCCAGTCAATCAAGCTGCGGCAGCGTCCTTGGCAACTTCTTCAGCTTCAATCGCTCTTCTTCAGGACGCTCTTGCTAGTGGCTTCTCATTGCAGTGGTCCGCGAATAATGCCGTCTGTGAAAATTGCACTCAGTCTGGTGGTCTATGTGGAACTAATCGGGATCCTCAATCATTTGCTTGTTATTGTGTTAATGGAACTTCTGCGTCAACTTGCAACTCTGTTGAAACTGGAAACGGTACGTGAAACTAATTTTTTTTGCTTGTTTAGGAACAAAATTACCTGTGAACGCACGATCCCATGACTTTTCCAACTCTCTGATTTTCCAACAAAATCTGGAATATCAGAAAAGTTTTACCATCAATTCGTTCATCCAAAGCGTTATATATCAATGGAATCAACGGTACATGTAATCGGGGCGGATCTAAGACCAAACTGTTAATAACATCAAAAATGAAATGGACTAGGGACTACAGTCGATCCAGTCCCCCTACATCCGCCCTACATATCCCTGATTATACAGAAAAGGCAAGGCATGTTTTATATGTAGATTCTGAGGATTTTCTTTTTCCTGATTTATGGACCAAATATATAGGTTGTTCAAATTCATCCTTCGTTGTACCAAGGATTAATAACAATCCTGTTTCCCCGCCTCTCCTCTGTTTCATCCATATTTCTGGGTTTTTATCTTTTCTAGTTCACTTTAGTACCCATATCGAGTACTTCAAAGAACTATATTTTTAATCCCTTTCGTGTTGAGAATTGGGATTGTACTTCAAAGGTTAACCATTTAGGTTGAATAGGAACAGTCTTCTCTTATACTTTCCTCGATTCCGATGCTATCATGGGTTTAACGTATCTTACAAGTCCATCACATATTTCATGTTTAGTTCGCATTTTCAACCTTTAGCACCTTAATTTTCGAAGTATTTTATTAGGTGTTTGGTATCGGTTGGCAGCTTCTTATAATGTTAGAATTTGACTTTTTTTTTTTCTGTATTTCACACTCTCCAAGTCGTGGATTAGGAAAACGCTGTGGTGGAAATTAACCAACCAATATATATTCTTATATAGCTCCTGTTTGTCTACCATTTTTTCAAAATATTATTTGTTACAGTAAGATTCTCCACCACGCTTTTTAACAAATAAAATATTCTACACACAAACCAATAAGTTACTTTAAATTTTAACCACACATTCTCTAAAAAATATTATTCATTACTCCATTTTCAACACAATAATAGATGACAAACAAAGCCATATTGTCGTTGCCTTGACTAATATTGCTACCAGTGCAAAAATCCAACACCTAGTAAGTATTTCACACAAATTTTCAATTTACTAAATAAATAATATTTTTCTATTCCTTTGGTTCCTTCCAAGCCCCTGTTTAAAACACATTATTTTTCATTATCATTTTTTTACTCATTTTCAATCAAACATTCTTTAATAAAATAATATTTTCGATTACATCAATAATTTTTAATTCTTTTTCAACCACATATTTCTATACGTTTATCCTCAATTTTTTAAAACTTATTTTTTTTTTTTTGAATTTATTTTTAATCACACATTTTATGGGATTCAAAACTTTTTAACCATAAATCCCACCAACTTTTATTAAAATTTTATTTTTAGCCAAATAAAAAACAGACAAGATTTCAAATAGTACGAGAAAGATTGAAAATGAAAGGTGAAACTTTTCAATTCTTTCTTTCTCTCTCTAAAATCACACGATACATTTCTTTATTTTCATCAAGACTCTACCTAATATTTCGGTCATCATAAATAATGTGGGACCCAACAATAATATCAATCACTGTTCATGAAAAGTAATTTTCGATATATTAAAAATACCTAATGTCAAAAATTGTGGGCAACCAAGTCAAAACGAAGACATTTCACAAGCTTAATTAACAAAATATCTACTTTTTATTTTCTTAATTTCTCTATTTCAATTTATAATTACTCTTAGGGCTCGTTTGGAAAACTTTTAAAATGTCAAAAGTTACTTTTAAATAATTTTTTAA
The DNA here is from genome assembly GCA_903798345.1 of Fraxinus anomala. Lineage (NCBI taxonomy): Eukaryota > Viridiplantae > Streptophyta > Magnoliopsida > Lamiales > Oleaceae > Fraxinus > Fraxinus anomala. The sequence goes on along the minus strand of CAIGRN010004076.1, from coordinate 3,704 downwards.
CCGAAGCTGACTTATCATAATTTATGACAAGATAAGATTTTGGTTGTTTCATAGTTCATTCACTGGCCTCTTCAGGGTCTCAGACAGTGCCTTAGTCAACCAAAGGCAACTCTGAACGTTCAAAAATGGCAAAAAGAAAAACATTTCTTCAACGTTGTTCTAACTATGCCTCTCTCTCCCCATCTCGTCATCATACTCATATCCACCATTCTGGCGGCGGCGTATTCCCAAGGCGCCACCGCCCCACCCTCCTCCATCAGTAGTTATGCTAACTGTAACCGAACCTTTTCATGCGGCATTATCCGCAACATTACATACCCATTCACCGGCGGCGACCGGCCCTCCCACTGCGGCCTCCCCGAGTTCTCACTCACGTGCCGAGACAACGCCTTCACAGCGTTCACCAGCAACTCGGTCACCTACAGAGTCCTCCAACTCGACCAAACTCGGAATACCATGAATTTGTCCCGCTCGGACCTTTACAACACCACCTGCCCTTCTGAATTTCACAATTCTACTCTCAATTCTACACTTTTTGACGATGAAGGGATGGAAAACGAAGTTCTCAACTTAATCTACGGCTGCAATACATCGGCCATGCCCTTGAGACCTTACAACCTTTTCAGCTGCAATTCGAGTGGTGATAATTTTAACAATGCTTTTTATTTAATCGGGCCGGTGCCAAATGACCCTATATTGAGGATCATATACTGTAATGTGAGTATTTCTGTTCCAATTTTGAGGGATGCGGGTGATAGGCTAACTGGATTGAATATCAGCCTTGAGGAGGCCTTAATGCAGGGTTTCAGTGTGAATTATAGCGATCCGTATGAGAGTAACTGTTCTGAGTGTAATAGATTTGGCGGCCAATGCGGGTTTGATTCGGGTTTAGGTCAACCCGTTTGTATTTGTGGCGATAGGCCTTGTCCCTTTGCTTTGACACCTCCTCGAAATGATTCAGTACCTTCACAAGGTAATGGGCACAATAAATTCTAATAAGACTGATAGTAGGAAATTTTAATAACTCGGTGCCTTGATACTTCTCTTTAATGACATTCTTGGATTGTTATTATCATCTTGAGTTTTAAATTCTCTTTTGCAGACGGCCTGAATCCTGTTTTCTTTATTCATTTGATTTCGTTTTCCCTTCACTTAGTCAAAGCATTTGTATTTCATCTTTCTCACAACTGCAATTTGATGCGAGACTTCATCCGTTACTTCAATATTCCTCCAGAATTAATCCATTGTGTCCGTTTCCCTCTTGTCATCTTGTCTGAACATCCTATTCTAAAGATGGCTGGTGAGCTAAAATTGTTATGGGAACACTTACAGATTATACCAGCTATGGTAATGCTTTAATCATGAATTCGATTTTCATTGATAATATGAGCAATCATATGTTACCCGATCTAAATTACATTTAGCGTTTGTGTAGATAAGTTTCGTTGAATGTAATCTGTCGTTAAAGAAGTTTGGAACTAAGTCGAAAAGAGCAAGAAGTCACATTCCGAACAGGAAACAAATAAGTCCTATATTAGTATAATGGGAAATGCAGCTTTGTATAAGTTATAACATCCTCGTCGTTAAGTTTGATGATCCTACTCAATTTTGTCTACATTTTTTATAGTATATTGCTGCTCGCACTATCTATATTTTAATACCTTCAAAAAATTTTATGCTCTTTTATTATGTAGGATGGATTAAGGGAACTAATTCTCCCGTGTCTAGCTGTTCTTGAACTGCTTTGTTTACTACTAACATTCTACAATCTAATTACAGCTGCAGGGAGTAGTAAAAATAAAACGGGAATGAATGTCGGTATGATCTTGTTCTATGTACAAAAAAAAGTTTGACTTATATCTCCAATACGATAGGCTTGAAAAACTAATCTTTGTCCTCTCTCCCTGATTTCCAGGCCTTTCCATAGCAGGTGCAGTTCTTGCAGGTGTTGGCTTAGGTTGGTTAATTTTTCACTATAGGCAGAAGAAAAAACAACGGCTTGCTGCACAATCTACGGAAACTATGAGCAAGGACCTTCTACATCCTCCAAGCAAAAGCATCTCGACTCCCCCTTCGACTACGTTTACCAGAAGCATCCCCTCTTATCCCTCTTCAAAATCCGACTTTGGTAGGACCAGTTCCTACTTCGGTGTGCAGGTCTTCAGCTATAATGAACTTGAAGAAGCTACCAATAATTTTGATCCTTCTAGAGAACTAGGAGATGGTGGCTTTGGGACTGTATACTATGGTATGAGTGCGACCCCTTGTTAGTCGGATATGTGCAGCATTTTTTATGCAGCTATTGATATTTTGATTTGTTTAACAGGGGTGCTAGCTGATGGTCGTGTAGTTGCTGTCAAGCGCTTATACGAGAACAATTTCAAGCGTGTAGAGCAGTTCATGAATGAAGTTGAGATCCTTACTCGGTTGAGGCACCTGAACCTTGTGACATTGTATGGATGCACTTCAAAACGAAGCCGAGAACTGCTGCTTGTCTATGAATATATACCAAATGGAACAGTTGCTGATCATCTTCATGGGAAACGTTCCAATTCTGGCTTGCTATCCTGGACTGTGCGGTTGAATATCGCCATTGAAACAGCCAATGCACTGGCTTATCTCCACAAATCAGATATAATACATCGTGATGTCAAGACCAACAACATTCTCCTTGACAATGACTTCCATGTAAAAGTTGCCGATTTTGGGCTTTCCAGATTGTTCCCCAACGATGTCACTCACGTGTCAACGGCTCCACAAGGGACCCCTGGCTATGTCGATCCGGAATACTACCAATGCTACCAACTCACAGAAAAGAGCGATGTTTATAGCTTTGGAGTGGTTTTGATCGAGCTTATATCATCGTTACAAGCTGTGGATACCAACAGGCATCGCCTCGATATTAACTTGGCTAACATGGCGGTCAACAAGATTCAAAATCACACATTGCACGAGTTAGTCGATTCGAGTCTTGGATTTGAGACGAACAGTGTAGTGAGAAGGATGGCTACATTAGTCGCAGAGTTAGCTTTTCGATGCTTGCAACAGGAAAGAGATATGAGGCCTTCAATGGAAGAAGTGCTGGATGTTCTGAGAGGAATTCAGAACGGAGATTTGAACGCTCACAAGGTAGAGGTTGTCGATATTTTGATAGACGGCGAGGTTGGACCATTGAAGGGTAGTGTTGCTCCTTCATCACCGGATTCAGTCATCACTGATAAATCAGTTAGCACCTCTACACCTAATTCTAGTGGATGAAAAATTGAAGTTACGCTATAGATACAGATGCTCTGACTCTGGTTGGTGATTGTCATCAGATATCACTTGATGGGGTAGAATTTCATTATGTTTCATCTCTTTGCATGTTCCATTTTTATTCTGAGTTTATGGTTTTGACAGTCACCTAATGCTGATTTTAAGCTTCAAAGGGATGTACATAGTAAGTGGTGCTGTTTTCTTAAATTATCCTTCTATCAATTTTGTATCTAATATGTGTTTTTCCAGTGTTACTATATGAATACTGATGGAATAATTATTTTGCTTCTGTGTACCAGCATGAAAAGAACTGTACTGCTTTGCTAGTCCGCAAATTTTTTTTTTAACAGAACTTGGTTTCTATGGATGTTTCCGCAATGTTCAGTAGAGTTTCTAGTAGAATTATCAATATTAAGGAAGAAAAAGAATTTAAAATTTTATTTATTATA
>CAIGRN010004072.1:0-64398 GCA_903798345.1 Fraxinus anomala | reverse complement strand
TTTCTATTTTTAATTTGTAATATTTTTCTTCTTTCATAATTTTCATGATTTCTATGGCTCTGATACCATTTTGGGGGGTTGTGCAAAAATACAATTATGAACAAAAATTAATTAAAATCAAATCAAAATTTTAAGGACCAAAATGAAATCTTCCTTATATTAGAATGATTTGTTTGAAATTTTCATATTGAGGGTAATTTAAGAACTTTCAAAATTTTTAAATAGTCAAAGACCATTTTAAAAATATGGTTCAATTTTTAGGCTATTATCATGTATTTCCCCGGGCATTGTTCTACATTCGCAACACATAACTAAGGTGCTAAAAACACTTTCTTTATATCATTTACCAGCAGTAAACGTAAATAATAATTAAACTTCTCTATGCATTCCTCAACATTCTAGTACTAGGGGTGTCAATTTGGGTCAAGTGTCCCAGCATGTAAAAATCGGGCTGCTACGTGCCCTGATGTAGTCCTTGGCCACGACTGACCCTATTTTTCTCCACCAAGAAAAAAGTTACTAGTCAAGTATGTCTAAATATGTAATTTTTCCTTAAAAGTCTAAACAATATAGATAATTAATTAAAAAATGCACCGCGACTAGCCATATAATTGAAGATGATATCCATAGAAAATTAGCTGAGTAAACAAGTGGTACTCAACTTGACAAGTGGCATTTTTAAGAAGTGGACTATTTTGGTTATGTCACTTGAGTAATTTAAAAAAGTCACTTGTCGAGTTGAGTAACACGTTTTTCACGGTAAAAATATCATAAGCATAGGACGGATAGCGATTTAGGCGTCTATTGTCACATTTCTTCAATTTAATTAGCAATCTTTCGAACTCCAAGTTAGCTACTTGAAACCCACAACAAAGCTAGACGGGATTAGTGGCTAAGCTAATTTGTTCGTAATGCTCTTTTGACAGGACTTTTAAAAAATTAAAAGTTGATCATGATAGTAAGAAATCACTTTCGAACATATTTGGAAAAGTGCTTTGTCAAACTCAAAAGAATTTTTAAGTTAAGATAATTTCAAGATAAATCTCTCAAAAAAAATTGAAGTAGAAATTCAGCCAAACCACACTTAATCCATGAACAACCAATTATTGGGGGTGGCCCTTTAATTATTCCACCATGTTTTAGTCAATTTTCAATAATTTTGCCATGTTCATCTTTTTGTGGTTAACTATGTGTTTTATCCTATTTCAATAAAAAAGCCCAAAAATGTGAATCTGTTCTTCTCAAAAGACGAAAAAGAAAGGGACGTTTATAAGCTACGTATGCCCGTTCGAAGTCTACCCCACGTTTCTAGATACAGTTGCATATTTCAAATTGTACACGTATCTAAATTCATAAAGTATTTAGAACGAAAAATGTATTATTGTTGAGCCAAACACGTTTTAATTCTTAAGCACTACTGGTCGTATATTTCGAGCTTAATAGGCTTTCGTCAATGCATGCATACAAATTTGTGCTCGTGCCCGAAATATAATGCCACGCATCGTGTGTACTTTTCTCTCCATATGTCAATGCAATGTCGTCAATGGTAAAAAATGTAGCCTATATTATCGAAGAGTACAATAATAACGCTATCATATGCAGTATTGAGAAGCATTCTACCATGAACGTGCATGTTCGCTGATTATTTCGAGCTTGCAGGCCTAAGCATGGGGAGAAGGTTGTTTGTGACATGCAACCTCGATTGTCGCACGAAATCAAACTTTATTTTTAGCCACACATTCCTAAATATGATGTCAAGCGATGTGAAACAAATTCAATTAATGTATTTTGTCTATTGTCAAAATAAATTTAACAATATTCAATAGCTGTCACCTAATCAGAACAGAAAAAAAATAAAAAATATATAACAGCAAGAAGAAACTAAGAAAAAGCACATGGGGTTGTGCTGGCATGAATTTTGTCTCTTCAAACCAATTAATCCTGCCCATGTTTCTTTGTTCCAATTAAATGGCCACACCTGTATCCTCTCACATATTATTATATATTTATGACACAGTCTTTCTCTGGAATATGCTAAATCTACCTTGTCAAACAAATTTTCTGTTAAATCCCGATATTTAAAAAAGGATGAACTGCATCCCAAACAAATTATTTGTCAAACAAATTATTTGTTAAACCACGTCATTTAAGCGCTTAGATAAGATGGTCGATAGCTCATTTGCACAATTTTTAAAAAGTCAAAAGTTAGTTTTGAAATTTAGAAATTATTTTTGAAGATGTTTAAATATTTTTCTGAAAACATTTTTCATCGTTAAAAGATAAAGCTGACTTAAGAGCCTTATTAAACGAGCTCCAGAATGTTTTCCTCAAAAAGCTCTTCTACAAGAAGTAAAAATTTCGTCAAACACTCTATATTTATCCAGATTGTCTTTCTTTAACGACTTAAACTTCTAGTGAAAGTTCTTGTACGCAATTGCATTTATTTCGTCTCTATCCCAACCCATTTCTGTATGACGTTCAATAATTACAAACCTCAATAGTCTAATGTCCAAATAATATTAAATGTGCAGCAATCTTTTAGAATTAGAGCACATGCCCTGCCAATCATCTAATTTGACAGCTTTCATAGATAGCCATAGTTTTTAAGCAGCTTGCCATCTCTTCAAAACCATATAGAAGTTTTATCAATTTCAAGAACCCCAATCGGGTGAATTTGTGGCAAATATGAATCGTAATGATGAAAATCTTGAGCCTGGAGAATTGCTGGAGGAAGGCTGGTTCTTTGGCAATTTGCTCGACAGAAAAAAGATTATGTTAAGATGTTATTCTGATCCTTGTACATCCTCAAACACCAGCCATGAGATTTTGTCTGAAAAATCATATGAAGAAACCTACGAATCGATCAAGAAACTGTCCGTAGGGACGGAATTTGATCGGCCTAATCTGATCAGGACGCCGTCAATGCCTCGAACGAAGAAATTGAATAAGGGACGAGGAAAATGTGTCGATTTGCTTCGCGCACCGTCTTTGCCAACTTGTTTGGGAGAAGATGAGTTTCAAGATGAAGAGAGTGAGTTTTCTATGGGAAAGTTAATTAGGCAAGCTTCTTTAAACCATTCGGATAGAGGGACTCCTCCAAAGGTAATTCTCAATCTCCTTTACATGTATTTGTGATGGAAAAGAGTCGAGTGGATCAGACTCGACTATCGGGGTGCACCCAAATTCCCGAACTAATGTTTATTACACTTGAATTGCAGGATATGACACAAAGATACAGCATACCAAGGCATTTCCCTCAAAGAAAGCCAGATATGGAAACCATTAACATGGAGGGCTATTCAGAGACGAAACCGAAATATCTAATCGGTAAGACAATAAAGATTCAAAAGAGCCTCAGTGATCTCAAGATTGACGATATACGAGGTTTTAAAGATTCAAGTTTAAGTTACAACAAAAGAGACTCGGCTATGAATGTTATTAGCACACTCGAAGAATATGAAGAGAAGAACACAAGGAGGAGTCCGTATTTTTCTGAGGCGTGGCGAGGGCAAAGCTCTGCCCCTCCAATTCCAAAATGGGTCGGGAAGAGATCGAACGAAGACATGAAAGCGCAGATCAAATTTTGGGCTAGGGCCGTGGCGTCTAACGTGCGACAAGAGTGTTGAAACTTAACCTCAGTTGCGAAGAAAGTGCGCTGCCCGCTCTCAGACAAAACGAAAGTCGTGAAGCTGAAAATCAAGAAATAATTGCAAATTGTACTTAAAGGGAATCCATTAATCAGAATATATGATCACTGTCACACAATTTCTCTAACATATTGGGAAATACAGAACATTGTTTGCTGTACTAAATTGCTGAAGCAATTTCATGCTCTGTTAAAAGTATCCGTAGTTTAAAGTTTCCAAGAGATGCTCCGAAGACTAAGAATTTGATTTTTGAACATATTTGAATAATTTTCTGAAAATGATTTATTTGTCTACAAGATTTTTTAAAGAAAGTTGATCTAAAATAATTTTTCGAGAAGCTCTTCTACAAGAAGCAGAAACTCTGCCAAACGAATTCTTAAGTTATATCCGTATGAATATATCAACATATGTGCAAGTTGAAAATACAGTGTCATTGCAGCAATCTATAATCAAATATCCTGAGTTCTTGCTTGCAATCTTTTACTTTGTAATGCAACATTAGATTTTTCACTTCATCTGCACACAATGTTGCTTAAGCCTCTACTTTCTTGATGATATTTGGCCCAAGGGAAAACCAAGCAACTCCCACGCGCAAAACTGCACTAATCACGGCATAAATGATAGACGTCGTAAATTGTACATAACACTAGTTTCTTCTTTTATCTATGTTTTTGGATGTCGGATAGTTGTCAGTTTTTTAGTAGATTTAGCAATTAATCGAACAGTGTGATGAAAGCACATCTGGTGAGCCATTTGATTAGTATGTCTGTTCCTATGCTTAAATGCATTGCTTTAATTAGTATTGAATAAGATATATGTTGATTGGGTTAGGCATTAGGATCTTCATACGCTAGTTCAGACGATGATCACAAGCCTCTAAGGTATTTGGTTGGATGAATGACTTAAAGAAATTTAATATACAAAGTGTTTCGACTATTCTTTGTAAGCTACTTTTTAGAGGTTAGGTTGAGTTCCCTCTACTTTATTCATGTTTGTTTTTAATATTAATAAAAAAACTTGTGAAAAAAAAAACAAATAGAGATTTTTTTAAAAAAAAAAATAGAATTTTTTTACTGTGTGAAATGATGGAAATTGCTATGAATGCGGAAGCGTATGATGTTGGTTAGTCAATTTCCATACAAATGGTTGCCATTTTGGTTGCTATTATTTTTTTTTTTCAAAGCGGGGTGAGCAGATTGGACTTCTATTCATTCACGAGATTTAGGATATTTTTTTTGACGAGCTGCCTTCTTGAATTTCTACCATACGATCTGATCTTATCTCTTGAGTTTTCTAATCATTGCGTTATTGATTTCTTAGTCTGAGTCTCTCTCTAATTCTAAAAATGGTAGGACCCTTTCACTTTGAGTTCCTTTCTTTGTAACCAAATCTCATGATACGCTTTGTAACAAGAGACCCGAATCTAGTTGAAAAATGGAATGGAATACTCTTGCGTTCGTGTTTGATTGAAGTTCAAGATCGTGGTCCAATAGAAAACTAGAAGTCGAAAGCCTCACGATCTGACGATTGGCATAACAATAATGACATTTGTCAATATGTCACGACTAGTTTACTACTCTCAAGTCTTGCTTTTAGGTGAAGTTTTAGTGTAGCCGCGAAATGGACGGGAAGGTTATAGGTAATAGCCTCTTTCATTTGGGTTAGAATAAAACGAGAGAGAGAGAGAGAGAGAGAGAGAGAGAGAGAGAGTTTGTTTTACTAAAAAAAATAATTAAAAAAGAGACTTCTATTGAAAAAAAAAAATAATGTCATTTTTCAATTCTTCATAGGAAAATTATATCTAATGTCCAAAATTATACATGAAAGAGCGTTTAGGTCCCAACATGTGAAACAATAATCTAGGCCCCTAAACTTTCAGCCTTTTTGTATTAGGTTCCAATGGATACAAATAGCCTATTTAACAAGTAACAAATCATATTATTTATTAAAAAGATTATTATACCCTCTCATTTAATCAAAAAGTAGAGAAGGAAAAGGAAGAAAATTAGCAAATTTTATCATTTTCTCCAAATCTTACCCAACTAACCCCCTTTACACCAAATCAATATAGGCGGCTCCACCAGGCTACCTTGGCCATCAACAACCATGCCCCATTCTCTAACCGTCATTCCCTCGAGCTTCTTCGACCACCGACAACATGGTAAAAAAGGTCGTGGTTTTGAAGTTGAATAATTCCAAACAAAATGAACATAAAACCTAGCAATTCATTTTCAAACTTTAACATGTGACTTATCTTAGCAAAATTCATTGCAAATAAAGATCCTCCAACATTAGAGAAGCTACATTAGATAACAAATCTCATACGAGCTCGTTTGATAGAACTTTTATGAAGTCAAAATCTATTTCTGTGATTAAAAAGTTATTTTTGAATATATTTGAATAACTTTTTAAAAATCTTTTACTTGTCTAAAAGAACTTTTAGAGAAATTTTTTTAAAACTAACTTCTTCAAAAACTCTTTCACATGAAGCAGAAACCACACGAAACGGGCCCTTCATAAACTTCTCAACTTGAAATTTAACTTTTTAACAGTCAAACAAACAGTTGTTGTTTATGAAGACCTAAATACAAAGTGGAGGCTAATTAGGAATGACAACGGGCGGGGCTTGGCGGGTAAGGGTGGGGCTTGGCCCCCGCCTCGCCCCGTTACCCGTTCAAGGTAAGGCGAGGCGGGGTCCTTGCCCCCGTTTAATTTTTTTATTTTTTTTGATAATTTATTTTTATTGCCCTCCATACATTAGATTTAGACAAATAATTTTTATTGTTATTTTCTATTAGAACTAATAAAAATTTCAATTTAAAGTATTTAATTCAAAAAAAAAAAATTAAATGGGGCGGGGCGCCCGTTACACGTCCCCGCCCCGTCCCCGTCCCCGTCCCGAATATCCTATTAAGCAGGTTATCCCAACCTCGTTTGGGGCGGGGCCCCGAGAGTATCGGATTTGTTGGGATTTTTTGCCATCCCTAAGAGGCTTAGACAATCATCTTAAAAGTTTTGGGCCTAAATGCTCTACCATTTATAGATCAGGGACTCCAAATGTAAGTTTTTCCACTGTATTGTACGTGTTGTGGGCTCTGTGGCTCTGTCATACAAAAATCCTCTTATCACAGATATCCTTCACTGAAAATCGATCAACTGCCATAAACCACTGCCAATCTTCCACTGTAAACGAAGTCCTCATCAAATGTTGCAATTTCAAAACAATCTGAAGCTTCTCCCTTCAAACTACCTTTTCCCTTGTTTATCTCCACTTCTCATTTCCCATTCTAGCCAATTCTCCTTAAGAAACTCCTCCACTTCCACTCTGTACTCTATCTGCTCATCCCACAAACTATCGGTTGCCCAAGCTTCAGAAGAGCCCACCATTGCAATCAACAGCTCCGTCGATGCACCGCCGGAAGAGGGACCCATTGAACTCTCGCCGTCAATTCCCCCTATTTTCTCGACCTCCGACGACCCTACTCCTCTCCAAACGGCCACCAGTGTTCTCCTCACCGGCGCCATCACTGTCTTTATTTTCCGGTCCCTCCGCCGCCGAGCCAAGCGTGCTAAAGAAACGGTATTTATACTCACTGTGGGCTGACAATCTTTTTGCTTTTTCTTTAGAATGGTGTGCATTTTCTATTGGCTCATAAAGGAAATGAAATTAATTTCTTTGCTTGTGTATGCATTCTCTAAGGTTGAGTGCATTTTCTTGTTTGTAATTGATCTGTTTCAGTATGCTATGATTTATTGGGTAGACAAGTTCAATTGATTGATTAAGATTAAATTGGATGTAGATTTGTATATGTTCATACACAGTAGCAAGATTCAATGTTTAGTTAATAGATAATTAATGCTTACATGTTTGTGCAGTACCATTGCATTGCTTAATCCAGACGTACATACGGGTTTATGTTCTTGAGGTTAAATTCCAATAAAATGTGCAGTGACTGTATAGTTGTGTACCCTGATTATGTTATGGAATTCTATGTAGCTGTTCTGAATATTTGGTAATTTTCTCCGATTAGAGATTCAGGTCATCAGGGGCAAAGAAATCATTGAAGGAAGAGGCCGTGGCGAGCTTGAAAGCGGTGTCTCTATCGCCAGTTACAGCCAAGGCTCCACCTTCGCCTGTCCAGGCACTGTTGGGAGGGTTAACTGCCGGAGTGATTGCAGTAATTCTTTACAAATTCACTACTACTATTGAGGCTTCACTCAATCGACAAACGCTTCCAGATAACTTCTCGGTCTGCTCTCCAATTTGGCCACATAAATTATCAAGAGTCATGTCTCATTTTTGCCCTTTTTCTCACATGAAATAGGAAAGCAATTGGATATGGGAATTAAAGTGTCTCTATAGTATTCTTAAGTTATAGTTAGTTTAAGTTGCATTTGGACCGCATAAAACCGACTCCAGAAAATTGGGTATAGTACTAATCAATACTAATCTTAGTTTAATCATAATTAATAATGTTTTCTTTAATTAATTTTCAGATTACAGATTTTCAGGTCTTAAAACAGAATTTAGGATATCATATATTGGTTTAGGCAGTTCTGCATATCTATTTTCCTTTAGGTTGTGGATTTCTTGTCTTGAGAACATTTGTTCATGATGAGTGCACCTCTTGTAAATAGTTAAAAATGGTATATTCCGAGGGATGCTTATGATGTTTTATCTTTTTGATTATAGCTTTTGGAACTGATAAGAAAAAGTCGTAATCCTTTTAGGGCCTAAATCTTTGTAATGTATCTTTATATCATTTAGCAATAGGAATTTTTTTATTTAAGTCGATTGATGATTCTTGAATGATAACTCATTTCCGCATTCCTTTTGTGTGTTTGCATGCGTGTGGCTTCTTAACTTTTTGCTTGATTGATGTTTGTTTCAATTCTAGACTTTGGTGCAATGGCAGAACATTTTAAGGATCTTTGGACCTTAATTTTCATTTACATATTTCTATTCTGAAGGCTGTTTTAATTTATAAGAAAACCTTTACCGAAAGCGGTCTTGTTTAATATGATGCAAACCACTTCTTTCAAAAGTATGTTCATATAATATTACAATTACTATAGATTCACAATACTGATGCTACATATTTTCTCTTGTTTTGCAGGTCCGGCAGATAACTATAACTATAAGGTAACTTTGGCACTCGCCCTGTTTCTCTTCTCTTTGTGATAAAATTCGACTTTTGATCGCTTTTCATCAACTCTGTGCAGGACCATTGTGAATGGATTGTGTTACCTTGCTACATTTGTTTTTGNTAACTATAAGGTAACTTTGGCACTCGCCCTGTTTCTCTTCTCTTTGTGATAAAATTCGACTTTTGATCGCTTTTCATCAACTCTGTGCAGGACCATTGTGAATGGATTGTGTTACCTTGCTACATTTGTTTTTGGCATCAATGGTGTAGGTTTAGTACTTTACTCGGGCCAGCTTGCCATCAACTCCGTTATGGGAGAGTCTACTGGTCAAGACGAAGCACCATTAAGTTCATCAAATTCAAAGTCAGGCAGTACGGATCTGGAATAGCTGGTAGCGACGAAGATCAAAGTTCAGGGAATACTCAATAATGGAAGATAAGAATCTAATAGCAGCAGCTGTAGTCTTCTTCTTTACTATTTTGTATTACACTTCATTTTTACACAGTTTCAAGATTGAAGTTACCCTCTAGTCCGAACAACATTTATTACATTACATTACCATATCATATAAATCGATGTATTTATTACCTCAACTTGATGATCCCCCCCCCCCCCCCCCCCNCCCCCCCCCCCCCCCACCCCACACACAAACACACACACACAGATATGCAGTATGTAGATGTGTAAACCAGACACACAGATATATATGTGCAAGTCTATCAATAGTTTATATCAGTCCCCGTGCTCAAAACTATTAGTCGTTATTTCATCACCCTAGTACTGACTTGAGGAACCCGACCTTCATTGTGAAAACTCTCATCCATAAGATGGCAGATAGAGATAAAGAGGTGGGTGCACAGCCCACAGCCCACACAGCATTCTTGTAGTCGACTCTTGGTGTGCACTCATAATTAAGACAAGTTGTTCAACATGTCTGCTGTAAAGGCTTTGCTACAGACCCCCTAACAAGAGGTGATGTCTACGGTTTTTTTATTGGTCGTGGGCCCCCCTCTTCTAAGGGTCTATGACACTCTGATGTACAAATAGCAAAACCCTTAAAAGTAAAGATCGTAAATGGAAACTCAAAAAACAGGCTATTTATTTCATGTAGTTCTGAGTACAAAACCATACTTGTACTGTTATACAGCGGCGGAATCTTACAAAAAAAAGTGCAGGGAAGTGAGTTTATCCACTTTCATCCCTGTTATGGTTTTCTGTCTTGTATTGCTGATTTGCTTCACGTACCGTGTGATCATAATTAGATGCTTGATGTTCTTCTTCAGCTGTATCTGATCTCTTACAACTATCATTAGTACTATTAACTGCAGTCATTTCGTTATCATTCTTCTCTTGGTGATGACTGACTGGTGTCTTATACTGAGGCAACGGGGTTGTATTTCTATCCAGATTATGAAGCACCACTACTGTTATCACCGAGCAAACAAACATCGGGATTGGACCGAAAATCCAAAGAAGCAAATTACTTGCGAAAAAGAGCGATCTCAAGCCAATTATCCAGTAAGTACTTCCTCTTATAACTGCATTCTCAACTTGGCTAGAAGGAACTTCACAGTTCGGCATGCTTATGAGGAAATTGGCATCAACGAAACACCTTGCTGTTTGAACAAAACAAACAAAAGCAACCAGAAAACATGACAGAAGAGCTATGTACTTGATGTAAACAGCGGTCGAGCTTTTATTTCCATAGATATTACTACTTATGAAAACATTGTTGGAGACGCTTCCAATCCATGCCCCGATTAGAGAACTCAGAGCCAGTGAAAACGAAGCCAGTGAAATTGCTGCAGATAAGTTGCTGTTGATCACAACTATAGCCTGGCCTCTATCCTTGGCTTCAACCTGCAAATTGCCAGATCAGTATAACAAACAAGATTCTAACTTTTGTTTTCAATATGGTTGAGTGCTACTGACCTGTAGGGTTTTTCGAACCCAAGCCTTCTTGTTATGATTTTCGTAGCCGATAACAGTGGTATCAGGGAAATTTAGGCATCTGTGGATATGGAATAGATGATATCCAAGCATGAGCAGTAAACCACTTGGGACAAGAAAATAATCCAACAGTTCCTCCTTAAATGTAAGTCCCATCTCCTTGATCTTCACGTGTGCCAAGTCTCTTATTTTTTGCGTGCAGGGTGGTCTTGTGAACTGGAAAGTGATGACTAATGGTAATGGCAATGGTGGCAGGTCTAAAATTGTTTATTTTATGATGGATTTGGTCCAACTAAAGTTGGCTTATCATATGAAAATTTTATGGTCAGCAAGGCTGCTTTAGTGTACCTAACAAATTGTTTATGTACATAAATATATGTCCATGAGTACATTCATCTAGATTCGAGTATAAAATGATTTTACGAAACTTCTAATAGAATTTCCTATATAATGGACTAAACCAATCTGAAAAACAATACAAATTCCATGACCAACGTTTGAATATCATAACCTGAGCCTAACACAACACAACCCGCCTACATAATTTTAGTGGACTCAAGATTTGACGTGCGTCGTGTCGGCTAGATGCCAGACCCAACAATGGGACATTCAAAATATAATATAAGTTTTATTTATTTATTTATTTTTACTTTATTAATGTAAACTTACAATTAGTTTGAGATGATTTTCTTATTGACATCAATTAAAAATTATACGCAATTTGATTGAGTAATTAATTAATTATAGGTGGCTTGACAATATATATATTTTTTTCTAAGTTCTTTTGTCGTGAGTGACGCCTCATATGGCGTATGATTGTTTTTTTCTTGTGATTCGATAGATTCTTGATATACCTAATCTTCTTTAATTCTATACAAAAATTATCGAAAAAAGTACAATAAATGTAGAGATAAAGTGATTTTTTTTTTCAGATCTGTTCGTCAACGTAGTAAATTTTTTAAATGTTTCGACACGAATTAACTATTACAACACGGAAAAATATCCTCTATGTCAACAACTAATAGCCAACAACTTCAATTCTTTTAATGAAACAACTAGTGCTATTGATTTATTTTCATTATTTCACTTTCATGCTATCACATGTTGATCATTAATTAAAATAGGGCGACATTGGTACTCAATTTTGGAATTTGACTTTTTCAACTTTACAAAACGTTTCATTCAGACTACCGATTCAATTTGACATCTATTTTTTAATTGAAAATCCTACCTATTAGTGCACCAAGTCATCAATCTGTTAAAAATCTCATATGAAAATCAGATATTTGTTTTGTAAATTTTTGAGAATCAAACAAGAGCTAAATGTCTATTTGCTCCCACTCTTTCGAAAATACACTTAGAGGTTGTTTGACAAAGCTTTTGATAAAAAATTCGGTAGATTTCGACTTTAACCATTGGAAAAAGTCCATCCCCAAATATTTTAAATGAGATTATTATCTTTCGCTCTAAAAACAGTACACAAACCGAACTCAACTATATATAAGAATATATTAAATAAAAACGGAGATGAGATAGGAGTTTCAGTTCAAACTACAATAGTAGTAAATGCAGCGTTCGTCCTAAGTTAGCTTAAGAATGGAGCTACATACGTTTTAAGGTTATGAATTTCCGACAGAAATCAAACTTCCAGCCTAGGCAATCTTTGGTGGTGCTGCTTCAGATTCACCGGAGGGCACAGGTGTGGGGAGTTTTTGTGTTGTTGCTGCTGCAGCATTGATTACTGAAGAGTTTCCAGGTCGAGGATCTGTACCTGTTTTTTGTGCATTCGCAGTAGCAGATCCAGAATGAAGTTGCTGCAACCTGTAATCAGTTTCAGGCCGACGGCAAATCTTCCTCAGTGGAACAATTTCCTTTACATAGAAATAGAGGACGGTGTGATGTCAAATTGACTACATGTATACATCGTATCACAAAGACAAGAATTTGAAGTTCACGATATAGAAGTTATATACCTCAGACTGATCATGCTCATATCGCACCAGAAATCTACAACGACATCCTCTTACGTCATGCCTCCGCCTTTGTGCATCAAGAACACGTGCATCAAAGTAGAGGGCCTGCTCTTTGCCTTCCTACAATTTGAAAGATAAGATCTAACTAAAGTTAAATTTTTTCATAAACTATTATTCTCAATTATTTCCTTTTCTTGATATTTCTAATAGAAATGCACCTGAAAGCAGAGAATCAAATCTCCCTGAAGAACTGCTGCACACTCCGATGATTCACATGGGAGTGACCGTTGTCTTACATTCTTGAGAACATTGACCCATTCATCCTCTTCTGGTCCAAAACCCGAAAAACGAACCAGAACTTCCTGAAGTGAACAGCATAATCCAATCATTAAAAGGGAAGGGAAGATGATTAGGGACAATCATATTAGCAATTGTGATTGTGAAATGGCTTAAGCTTGTAGGTTTTCCTAAAACATGAGGTTAAGAGGAAGGACAGTTTTCAATGGTCAATCAAGAGAGTGCCAAAACATAATCATGCTCGTAGTAGGATCTACAAAGGGACAAGAAAATCTACCTAAGTCCTAGCAAATCAAGAAGACAATTCTATTTCAAGAAATATATTAAACTGACAAACGTCATCCATTGTAAAGAATAGCCATAATATAACAAGAATGACCAAAATAAATAAAAGCTAGAAGCTTTCTTCTATGAATTTTAAGAGGGAAAATAAGCTCCAAGTACCGGATCACCAGTCTCTAATGATCTATGTGATAAGAAAGTTGCGACATCGTACCTGAGAAGAAAAACGTTACTTAAGAATCATTGCCATTAACTAAAAGGAACCCACATTTATCAGGACACAGGTGGCAAAAAATAATTCCATAAAAACTATAAATGACATGGTTGAAAAGACTAACCATGCACCATCCCGTGCAGATTTAGCTTCGAATTCCATCTGAGAATTATCTGAAGCATTCTTGCCTGCACTTTGTCCTGGAAATAAATGATCTAGCAAATAAGATCAGTGTACAATGGTTTTAAGGAAGCATGTTCGAATATTGAATTTTAATTAACAGCGTTAAGCACTCATGGGTCCTAGCCACCAAAAAAAAAAGAGAGAGAGAGAACAAATATTAAACCTGTAGGTCTGGTCGCTACAGGTAAATTTTGCCCACCAAGTCCATGAAATACTATTGCAAAAAAACGTATAGGAAAAAAAACATAATACCACGGGAGATATGCACTTGATTCACCATCGGTAAACAAGTACTAATGACCACAAGTAAGAACTTATTTTGCATATTAAGATGTTGGGAAGAAACAAAAATAATAAAATCATTGTCAACAACTTAACATCTACCTGAAGGAGAAGTAATAGGATGGGGTACTTGAGGCATACTTTTCACTGGAGCTGGATGAAAGTATTATGCGAATTAGAACAAAAATACAAGCAGTACAATACCTTGAAAAGCTTGCTTAATATTGATGACAGTAAAAAATAGATTTAGAACCTTCTTAACATGAGACAATTCAATGCTACCTGAAGGAGCAGGCTGAGTTTGAGGGGTCTGAGGTGCAATTCGAACTGTAGCCTGATCATCTCGAGGCATAAGAGGCATGTTCGTCTGTGCAGGAACAATTGTCTTCGAGGCTTTTGCTCTAACAGCATATCGCCTATTTTGGAACCAATTCCACACCTTTTGCAAATAATTTAAGTTAAGGAAAGATCAACAAAAAAATTAAGCATGTACATAATGGGCAGTCCATTACTTGTTTCACTGTAACTTCAACCACTCCGGATCTTTCAGCTGAAGCACTATATCAACAGCAATTACACCACAAACAAACTTTTAGATTTCCATAAGTGGATTCCAAGTATTTAAATTATTCGCCACAGCATAATACCTAAACTTCTGAGCAAGAGCTTCAAGAACTTCACGTGCAGGCACAGCACAGTTGTGTGCTTGAAGAATTGCTTCCATCTCGCTAACCTTTAATGTGAAATAATAACCATGACATGGGAAAAGGAATTACATTGCCATTGCAAAAAACATGGTAAACATTATATTGATGCAATGAGTTACAGCAAAAATAATTTTACATAAATACAGGAGAGTTTAACTCTGATGTGTTAAAATAAATAGGATCTTCCGTCTGTCTGAATAGATGCACAAACTCACAGATCTTCATCTGGTGGCACCTACTTCGTCAGTGACAATCATTGGAGAACTTTTTAATAGTGGAGATGCTCAAATTTTGAAGAACATGAGTATCATAAGTTGTTAGTTTATTGTAGGGGTATAAGTGGGGCGAGTTGCTCGGTAGCTCGGATCGTGCCCACAGCTTGAGCCGAACATCGAAACCTCGTGCGAGCCGTCTCGCCATCGGAAGTGAAAATGCAATTTTCGGTTAAAAAACACGAGCTGTTAGTGGCTCGCAAGCCGGCTCAGTTCTTCCCACCAAAGGGTGAGTTGGTGGGGCGAGGTGAGCCAGGATTTAAGGAAACGAGCCAGTTCGCACTTGGCTTGCCGCCTGATGGTGGGAGAGCCAAGCGACTCGGCTCGGCTCGGCTCGGCTCGGCCCATTTACCATCCCTAGTTTCTTGGTATAAATGATACAGCACCCAGTATAGAAATGCATGTTCATAAGGCCAGAAAACATGCAGCACATAAATTTTGATCCTAAGTGTTGTACACCTTGAGTAACAAGGATTCAATTGTAACAGCAGGAGGCTATAGTAGACTGAAACTCCTTATAATAATTACCCTGAGGAAAGAAAACATCATAGTTTTCATGAAAATTTCAAAATTTCACATTCATTCACAGTGATTATTTCACAAGGAAATCCAGAAGAGAGCTTTTGGAATTATGATAAAAAGAAACTGGCTAAATTAAGTTCAATAAATCTGGCCCCTATTTTATAGATACTGTGGCGCTTTTGCATCAAATTAGCTGAAATCATTTGAAAGTGGTTTAAAAGTATTTATGTTATTAGAATAAAATGAAATAGCAACACTAGAAAAATAGGTGATATGCATGGATAGCATTTATTCTTGCTGAGGGAAAAAGTTTATGGCCCACAATAACACGTACTTAGATTAACCATCTCATTTAAAAGATTAAGCTGTTGGAAAGCGTATCATATATCCATTTAAATCTTGCATTCAACAAGACTGGACCAAATTTATTTTTTGACCAAAGATCTAACATGTACACAGATTTGAAACAAGTCTCACCTGGTTCAAAATTGTGTTAACCATCTCATTTAAAATTTTATAATTTATGATGGTCAACGTGGTTGACACCCATCTTAGCAAGCTTCAACTTTTAAGTTGCAAACTCATGACTTGATAGCCCAAAATCAAGATCCAATAAGCCATTCTATCCATCTAAAAAGCTCATACAAGCTGTGAGATTTCAAGATTAATGTTTCAATTTACCCACCGTGAATATGTTGGGGGTAAAACTCCACATAGCTTAAACAAGAAAAATATAATCAACTAGTACGGGCTTGGGCTAAGAACCCCAAGACTTAAAGAGCATGTTTTGGAGTGCTTCAAAGCTCCTCATAAGCACTCCCAAACATTTACTCGATTACCTAAGCACTCAATTCATGTTTATATGCATCTACCTATTGACAAGACGACATCAAGAACACCGCTAAAGTATTTTTCTTTATTCAGTCCATTTTCTCAGTTAAACCACTATTTTCACATCCTTCATGAATTGCTCAAGTGTACCTCTTAACCTAATTACCAGTACTTCACGAAACTGGCACCAGAAATCCCCAATTTTGCATAAAACGAGAAAGGGCACCAAGCATTTTTTTTTTTAAAAAAAATAAAATTTCGGTCCCTAACCTTCCAGAGAAAAAAAAATGCAAAGTTCTAATCAAAATCGAGGAGGAAAATTTATCAGACGCAGATGCTAAAATTATGGAGAACCAAGATACAAGAAACATAAAGAATATCAAAAAATTGAGATAAACACAATCAGTTCCTCAGAAAATATTATTTCAACATTAATTGGAAAATTCGCTTGCAGTATTCTTGTGGGTTTCTGTCTAAAGAGAGAAGAATTGTGCATATAACCTCAGCATGGTTAAACCGGAAGGAAGGGGCCCCGTTGCTCGCTGGTCGTCCCATCAGTTACTGTGGCAAAGCAACCAATTATTTTTCACGAAATCAGCGAAATAGAAGGAGAGGAGGAAAAGGCTGTAGAAGATGGGAGAAGAAATCGTGCTTTTGACCTAAAATCGCTTCTTATATGTATCCGTTTATAGGAGAAGTGAAAGTCGGTCGTTCGATTTTTGTTGACATTGAGGAAGATTAAATTGAAATCCGCTTTTTTCCTTGTTGATTAATTATTCTAGTATCTACTAATGTTTTAGACTGACTATCGTATTGATTCTGTCAACAAAATAAAGGCAAAGCCCATTCTAGATACTTCTTCAATCCGAAGTTCTCTCGAATGCTAGCTGCCACATTCATTCAGTTGAGTAGTGAAAGCAACAATTACGAAGGCCAACATGAATTGATGAGAACCACGTAGTAACGAACAATACGCAATCTACAACGAGATTGAAGATTTCAAGAAAGCCCAAAGAATAATCCGATTTTGAGTTTGAACCAATAATTAATGAATCAAGCAACCAAGTAAAAACGAAATTTGAATGACCTCTTGATTACACAACACGTGATCTGCACTCGATGTTGAACGCCACGAGAATCCTCTTGATAAGTTCAGAATGTTCTAAGAAAAATAATGTTTGAAAAGCACAACAGCCTCTCGAATATATCTCAATAATAAATTTGTCAAAAGATCCTTACAATGAATAATAACCAAATATTTATAGAACAAGTCTAAAACTCTAATTGTACCGAAATTAACTTACTAAAATAACAAAAGATTGCAATAAATTAGAATCCTAATGAAATAAGAAAAATTCGAAAAAATGAAATTTCTGCCCATAATTTGTTCTATGCGGCCGCATAGTTCAAATCTATGCGGTCGCATAGAAGTCATAGGTTTCCCTTTTGCTCGCGGTAAATAGGCATGTGATTGCATGCTCATGACAACTATGCGGTCACATAGTTGTCCTCCAAAGCTTCCTCCTTCGTTGTTTGAATCAAGTTCGTTCAAGCCGATTTCGACATCGACCCCAATATGAAACTTACCTCTTTTCCCTTGTAGATCATGATATCATCCATCATTGCTTGTCCAAGTAATCTCATCGCCTGAATTACCCATTTTGCCCTCGATCGCGTAATCGGTCCTCATTCGATAATGAACAGGTCTCGCCCCGAACTTGGTTTCGTCGGTCTCGACTCTTGGATCATATCATTAATGGTCAGAACTAATGTCTTACGAGAGATTAATAGTTTCATTACTGCATATTCAATTGAACACGTGATTAAATCGCCCATACATGAGCACGAGAAACTTTTTTTATACTAGGTTTTCCGAAAACTCTGTTACTGCATATTTAGTCGAGCACACGTTATTAAATCTCCCATACACGAGCTAAAGAAACTTTTCTGATACTGGGTTTTCCGGAAGCGAGCACGGGAGCTTGTTGTGCCACTCCGTCAAGGTAAAATTTGGTATGCTTCTTTTTTGGTTATACAATTCTACATTCCTAGCATATTTGGTAATCAATATTGAAAACCAGCTAAATTTTAACTCTCTTTCTTATTCGATCTTGTCCAACAACATGCACCGAACAAGCAACATGTGTTAATAAACCTATATTACATACTTGACTATGGTGTTGAATAAAGCAATTTTATTAATTGATGAGAATCCATTAACACAAGATACTGAGTTAAAGTTATCGCATACATATTCTTTACTCTTGTCCGAAACACACTTCAAAGATAACGACGTAATAGTAAATAGTTTTGCAAACATATACACACAATGTCTTGGGAAGATATGATAACAACGCGCATTAGCCATCAAAAAAGCACATGATTTGATGGCACGCCGATGATGAAACTTAGAGTCTCCTATCTATTTGCCATCTTCTTCGTAGTAATTGACAAGTTCGCACTCGTCTATCCATTCGCTATATCTGTAGGCATAGAATTTTAGTGAGATAAAAAAGAAAGTGAGAAATTAACAGTTCAATATGAATTTACATGTATGCTCCATCTCTGACTTACATGTCTATAGGCTCAGTCAAAGCTGCCAAAAAAAAAAAATTACAAGGTTAATTCAGACAAAGTAATTAAAACATGAAATCGACAGAGGCTAAATCTAATGAGGCCGTCAATCCCAAAAGTTTTGTTTTGAGTTAGCTATCTTCATAATTCAACATCTAGAGTAAAGGCTACCACAGAAGTGTTTTCGACAGGTTTATGCTGATTTGTAAGACATCTAAGAGAGAGAGGAAAAAAAAAGTTAGGACTACAGCAACTATTCTATCTTATATACTCCTAACCTGATATCCATTTAACAAATGACGACACTCATAAGCCATTTTGGCATATCCAAACCGAGAATCCTAAAAGTTAGCTAATAGTGCTAACTCGGCAAAATATATTAAAAGGTACACACCTGTCACAGTGGTGCTAAAGCTCTCTTGGCAAATCCTGCATGAAGCCTCGCCAATCAAGTTCTTCATATCACTGAAACAGAAGAAAGTAGTGTTTCACAACAACAAAGATTACTAGAGAGAAGCAAGATAAAGGACTGGAAACAAATGCTGATAAATATAGAACATCACTTCCTGCTATTTCTTGAATTCATTGCACTCATAAAAAAGAAAAAAGACCGATAAATTACATCCTCTTCTTAAAAAAAAAACCTTATTCATCTTCTGTCCCATTTTTTCATTCCTTACTCACCAAAATACTAGAGATTTGACAATGTAAACAAAATAGACATCTCCTTGACTTTATTTAACATGTGACATCCACAGACTTGAGAGGACTTTACTTGCATAATCTCAAATAATTTGTGGTCCAGAAGAAATGGAGCTTATATTCAGAATGAAAAAGTATAGAATTATGCTATGTGTACATAGCACTTGACATAAAAGCCACATGGCGGCCCTCTTATGGATCATGCTATGTGTACATAGCATGATCCAAAAGTATATTCTCTACACATTCTCCCACATTGTCATACAGGTCAGAGGGAAAAGGAAAATAGCTTCGTGGAACACTTACATGCGGCATTCCACACTGTTCCCATGATTGCAGAAGGGACAGCTGAAAACAGTATCAAGTTTGTCCATTCTCTTCTTGGGTGGTGGCTTTGACTTGGCCTTCCTCTTACCCATCTCTCAGTTGAAATATTCTCCTTCAGTACTGTTGACAAACCAGATATTAGCTCGTGACGAATATACATCATTCGGAAGATTGCTAATCCATAGACATACAGCTTTAATGAAACGCGCAAAAACATGTTCGAGAGACAGCAGTAGATAGTACTACAATTTACAATTCACAAGGTTTTAAATTCTTTTTCTTCCTTATCGTTGTCAAGTGTCTACTACAGCATACCAAACAGGCAAAAGTGGAACAATATTTTCTCATAATTTGAAAGCAAAATTCAAAAACAAAATTGCAGGCCCATTCACCAAGATGGTAATGTAATAAACTAAACGGCAATTAATATTTATGGATTCGACAGAAGTAAGCTGGTGCCTTTAAGGTTCAACACACAGCCTTCAACTCAAATCAATGGCCAAGACTCGACTAAAAACCCAGGAACTAACAAATTCTACTAAATAAATTAAGAGAAAAAAAATGCATTAAAAAAAGTGAAAACGTCTTCAATTTCTTTGAAACAAACACGAAATATTCTAGTTGCAAAAAAATTAAAACTTCCTAACTTGTATTGAAAAGTTCGAAGAAATATGAATCCTTTGTCAAAATCAGTATGTTTTTAAATAGAATCAACATAGATTATAAATTATTATCCAAAATTAGCGCATAAAAATTAAATAGCCACGAGAATTGGAGTTAGACGCATCGATTAATCGATAACAGAAATCTTCAAAACTAAGTAACTGTAGAAAGCAAATTGGAACGAAATCGATGTGATCAATACATACGTATTCATGGAAATACAGGAAAAAGTGAAGAATATACCGAAAACCCTAGAAAAAATCGTGCAAAAAAGTAAAAAAAAAAAAAAGTTCGAAAACAGGGATAAGCTTTACCTTACAAATCCTTTTGACTGTTCCACAGGATTTCTACCAAATACCGCTTGCGCAAGGATTTGGGAAGAAGGGGGGTGAACTTATTTATAGAGGGGATTCGTTCTATTGTCGAGCGAATTTTTCTGTTGCCAGATTGATGTACAAGTTCTGCTTCGCGATGTATAATTCAAGGATGCATTCCTTCTAGTGGCGGTCATTATCTGACAATTGAATTGTGTTACGACGTCGTTTCCTTCTGTCAAATCCGAGTGCGTCTCTTACTACGTCGTTTCACTGTCGTTACCTTCACAGTATAATTGCAATGAAGGTCATCAACCTTTGTTCATTTTCACAGTTACGTTACTAATTTTTTAATCACATTATTATCCCCAAACTTTCATTAGTTAACACATTTTTCCCCAATAACGTCTTCTTCAAAAGAAATCCATTATGAGAACATAAAAAGATTTATTTGTCCTCGTGTGTATATATGTGTGTGTATATATATACACACACACACACACTTGGTGTTTCCCTTTTTATGCCTTGTCCCAAAAATAAATAAAGTAAACAAAAATTATAAATAAGAGAAAATATGAAAATGACTTACTTTATTTCTTAAGTCTTTGAATTTACAAGGATTGAATTGACAGGGATGTCTTTGAATTTTTGAGTGCAAATGTGTTATGCTGCTATTTTTCTAGTTGTTTTCTTTCTGTAAGTGGTATTGGCATTTATAAACGCTGGTACATCACATCTATCATTTTTTATACTATACCATTTTACAGATGTGTGATTTACAATTGAAGAAAAAATACTTAATACTGTATAACTTTACAGGTGTATGACATTAATTTGTGTCACTCCATGCCCTAACTTATATCGTGCATACTATATCCCAACTCAAATAAAATGTCCAAATAAATGTTAAGTCACGCGCTTTGCACGTGATGAATGATCGGTGATATAATTATCCAAAAATTGTATCTCTCCACTTTATTTCAAAGTAACTAACAAATTGTGAGAAAGTTGTATTCAAAGTGGATGAAATTACTTCAGACTATTATTCTACCAGGCAATTATCAAGTGTCTATAGTGTGAGTACCTTTCACTGTCTATTTAGATCGTTCTTCGTCGACCTGGGACACTTTACACACCTTATCAAAAGGTTGGCTCGATGACACAAAGTGAAGGTCGGAGACATACATATCACATTTGGAATGTCTAGAGGAATTTACCCTAACTTATTGAGGACTCGGTAATTATATAACTAGGAGCTAAAGACTCGTTTATTGATGTTTGGATTCTATTAAAATGAGATCGAGAAAAAAATATTTTTAAATTGTAATTTTTTTTAGAATGTTTAGTTAAAAAATATAAAGGAAAAATTCAAATTTACGTACAACATTATTTTAATAAAAGAAAGTCATTGAAAATGAGTTTTGAAAAAATAGAACTCAAACAGAGCTAAAAATCTACCTTCTACATTTAGCATAGATTAAAAACCCCAAATATATTTTTCATTCATTCAAGATATATTAAATTTTAGAGCTAAGTAACATTATTTACGAAAATTTTATTCGCTATTCTATGATTTTCAACTATGCAAACACAATAAATAATTTTAAGCACGCGTACATAACAAAAATTGATCAAAAACTTTAAATAGGGGGCCCCAACGCATGCACATCTGGCACACGAAAGCATCGATGCAGACACATCGTGGCATACACAGTAACGTTATAAAATTGTGCATATCAGTTTTACTTAAGTTACAACATCTGCAAAAGAATTCAACAGCAGAATTCAACTGAGCAGTTCAGTTCTCTTCTTTCTCCAACAACTTCTGCATTGATGCAGCTTCCTTTCTTCACTGGTTTTATGAGTTTTCACATTTCCGATCAGGCTTTAGATATGCTTAACTGGTTCTGGTGTAAATATAGTTGCACGGCATATTGAAGCTACAAAGAAGCTGCAGCATTTTCTGATTCTCCGTTCTTCAACTTCTTTTTCTGTTTCCGTTTTTTCTGTTTTTCCTTCAGCCTGATGAAATCCTTGACGCTGTGTTCCCATTGTTTTCTGTTTTTCTGATAAAGTAGCATTGCGGCTCTAGCATCTTGTATCTGAATATGACATGAACACGAAGGGAGTAAGCCACCATACGTAGAATTACTAGCATTCAAGATGAATATCCACAAGACACTAAAACAAAAAAGACGAAGGTGAAAGTATTTACACAAGAACAGAGATAATTATAAAGTTTTCCAAGTTATAAAATGAATTGATTGGATTAATAGTCTAAATCGATGTGTAAGTCAATAAGTGTATTATACGATAAAACTTCCAAAGAAAATGAGCAATAGATCATATGTCAGACCCACCCTTAGTTGGGATCACACAGGAAAATATTTGCCCTTTTACAGGTTGAGGATATTGCACCATTGCAGTGAGTTGTTGTCTCCAAGTCAAACCCATTATGTTTGTGTATGAACTCATATGTTCCATAATAGTGTTGAGCTTGATAGATTCTTCATCCACACTCCATTTGCAATTGCCAGAATTGCTTACAGTTCCAAATGTAGTTTTGAAACTGTTTAAAAGATCCGTCCAGACTGATTGGCCAAATCAAACTACTTCGAATCAATTTAATTAAAAGCGAAATGTGTAAATCTATTCAACCAAATGTTTTGTCCAATTATTTCATACATGATACCACTGCTGCTGAACATATTCAAAAGAAGTAGAACAGAGAAATATACGCATTGGTTGACATCTAGAGAGCCAGTAAATAGAAGAAAAGGTACTTACTGGGCAGTGTTCGCCATTTTGAATCTCGACATCAAGAAATTGGGAAGCGAGATTCTTTAGTGAGCGACTTCGTCCTTCCCTAATTCATCAACCACATACCACAATGAAACACAGCTATAGTTATTGATCAAGTTCTGAAAGCCTGAAATAGTTACTATAATCAAGTCAGGCAGTACTTTAGAAAAGGCGTATACTCCGACGTATCTCGTATGTCCTTCTTCAGATGACTTAACAACAGTGCCTACACAGAAAATTGAATCCAGGTGCTCCAAATTGTCACTTAAGATTAGATTGCTGTCAGAGATGCAAATTTTATTTGTACAAATACTCACCTTAAGATCATTGTGCAATGCATGACCAACAAGGATCCTTCCCTTTATCAACTCTGCTACCTTTTTCTGAACAACATTGAAATTCTTTGCTGAAAGTAACATCAGAATTCAGCACAAGAAACATAGTGAAATTAAAAAAAAAAAAAATCCAACACAGACCTTAACCCTATGAACCAAAACATACCTCATCTACGGTATATATTACTCACGGTCTGCAAGACATCCCCCACTAAAAAAAAAAAAAAAAGGAAGCAGAGTAAAACACTTCAGTACACTTGATGTTTACATTAAGCCAGCTGCAAAAAAATTAAATAAAGGAGCTTCAAATATACAAGAGTACAACTGGCAGCGATTAATAAAACTCCCAGTGTGCCAACAATGTAAAAAGAAAAAACAACTTGGTATCATGGTTTACCATGTCTGTCTCACCAAACTGACAGAACAACTGGATTAAAAAATAATAGTAGATGGATGCCTTATTCATGTACCAAGAGGGTAAAAATGGTGAAAACTTAACTCTCAGCAAGCATATTACTCACATAAACTAAGGGGATTAAAAGAAAACTATAAGCAGTAATACCAACAAGGATCCATGATATGCATGCATAAGCTAGAAAACGAGAAAAAGTGGGAGAGAAGAAAGAGGCTGCATATGCCGCAACGATTGCAGCAGATTTCAAATGGAAAAATCAGCACATTATGAAAATTGATCGCTGCAGTATCTTTTCCAAATGTTAGGCACTAATCATCTTACCCAAGCTGCTAGTGGAGCAAATCATATTAATTCGGGAATGGATTTTTATCAATTTCATCAAAGGTAGCCCATACCTTTCCTCAAATCACGAGGTCGAATTCCACTAATTTTTGTACGGAAGTCAACAACATGCTCCAAAGGACGAACATACTCATCATATACAACATTTCCCCATTTATTTACCTGCAACATATTAAAGTCATTAATAACAAACAACTTTGAAAAGCAAATTTTGAAACAAGACACAATATAGTACAATTCTTCCAGCATCTGAGAGCAACAGAATCTATTTCATTCGTCATGAAGAAATATTTTCAGTGCGTTCTACTTGCTAAATAAATCAATGCTCAAGGTATTTTAATGTTACAGTAAAGTTAACAGATGACTGGGAAGAAATGAGAACTACCAGTGTGACTCGTCCAAGAGCACTCTTGTTGCCTAGAGAGCTGACACCAACCATTTCACAATCCATGGCCACCGCATCTGTAAGACTGTCATGTAGTTGATAAGCATGGAACGTGATAAGGTAAGTTCTATGTATGAAAGCATTAAATATCAAACAAAGCATAAAGAAGAAATGTCATAAGCAGCCAAGATTTGAACAGGTTAAAAAGGTATCACGGCTACCCTTGGTTCTCAACCCAGAACCGTTGCTTATTGTCAATTACCTTCCTATCCACTCTTGTCTTCATCAAAAAATAAAAAATAAAAAAAATGATGATAATAATAATAATAAAAATAAATAAATAAAACAAATAAACTAATCCCTTCTTGACAAATCTGAATTAGGGAAAAATCTTCTGGACAAGCAATGTGTGAGCGTTTGGAAACTGGAAAATCATGGGTACATTGACTTCATCAAACACATTCTTCCTCAATTTCATGTTATGTCCTAGAGTACAACAAAGTAGTTAACATTTTTATATTCAGCTTTTTATAGCATTGGTTCATATATAAATTAGAATAAGAAATTGAGGTCAGTCAGTCCATCTTCGGGGTTGCATTCATCCGAATTAAAATCATAAACAAACAAACAAACAAATAAAAAGCATTTTTTTAGTGTCAAAACTAAACAAAAAGAAACAAACAGATCAAGAAAGTGACTTACCTGCAATCAGAGGAAGTGGGAACCAAAGGATTAGGTTTTACAGCTTCGAAATTCTCATTCGACCTCTCCTTCCGCTTGCCTACAAAAATCAAATCATAGAACATAAATATATAAATAAATAAAAATTATCTAACAAAAAAATAAAAAAATGAATTGGGCTATACCCAAAACAGTATTTTCTGTTGCTCCGTCCGATCTCCGTGAATGTTTCGAAAAATGTTTCTTGGAGCCATTGCTTTTGAGTGTCTGCAAATCAATACAATGAATCAACTAACTGAAAGTGAACTACACAACTATATTTGTATCAGGGGAGAAGATTAGAGAACATGCCTCGAGGAGCTGAGCCCAATTAGGGTTCAAATTACTCGCCATTCTCCTAAATTCTTCCTCCTATTCGGCGGCGAATTGGCAAAACTAAGGGAGGTGTATTGGACTTTCAAACACTTTAAGGTTTAAGATATTCAATTTAAGAATCTTTGAGACAAAATTTAGATAAATTTTTTTTTTTTTGCTATTTATACATAAAAAAAAAATATACATATTGAATTATATAATATGACGTAGAGGAAAAAGATCGGATGAAAAATTATTTTTATTTTTAACTGATAAATGATAAAGTGTCACGTGGTATTATGTAATTCGTTATGTAAATTTTGATGTATATGTAACAAAATTTAAAATTTAATATGTATTTTTTGTTTCTTTTAATATTTCTTTTTTATTTTCTCTTTTACTAATATTAGAGCAATAATTTAAATTTTTTTTTATCGATTATATTTATTTCTTTTATTTCTATTGTTTATCTCTGTTTTCTGTGAAAAATTAAATTGTTACTAATGATTCTCCTAACTTTTTTCATCCATTTTTATGATATTTTATATAAAAATTTTAATTTATAATTAAATTTGAATATATTAATTTCTTTTATATATATATCTTTCAAAAATATTTTTTATTACATGGGGAGGGAAAGGAGAAGCGTGGGAATCACCAACTTGTATATGAGAACTTCACACTATTGTACTAAATCCAAGTAAAATAAAAGTTTTCAAAAGTATTTTAAATTTTACAAAATTTATAAAAATTTTAAAATAAAGTTTATAGAAGTTTACAAAAAACTTTAACAAAATTTTTACAAATCTATAAAAGTTCATGAAATTCACAAAAATTGTAACTTAAAAAAAGTCCGCAAAATTTTTCAATAGTCCCAAATGAAAACAAAACCAAAACTAAAACCAATTAAGTCGATTTTGGTGAATTTCAATTCAAATCGATCCAATTCAACTCTTAAATCGAATCAACCCAAATCATTTCGGTTTGAATTGGTTCAGTTCGATTAATCTGTTTGTACTTTGGCTCAAACCGAATTAAATTGAAAAAAAAAAAAAAAAAAGGAAAAAGAGAAGGCTGTGTTGGATTTGAGTGCCCTTCAATCCCCATGGTTAATAAACAAATGAATAAAACTTAAACTACTATAATAGTGTAGATGAAACAAAGGCTCGAAATTGAAATTTGAAAAATTCACAACCTGTAATTACTGAAATCCATAATCTGTAATTAAAATGGGGATCCAATTTTGCAATTAACGCAAATTTATTATATCCAATCAAAACAAATTCATAATTAACAATTATTATTATTATTATTAATTTTATTTTTTGCACGTGTTAATTTAGAATATCAAATGCTATCAGCCTTTAGATAATCTCTTTTAAAAAACTTCACCGGTAGAAGCTATATTGATTAAAGTGTCACAAAAGTCGTGCCAAATAAACCCTCGTAGAATTTGATTTATTGTGACACTCATAAGTTTCATGAGCTCTACTGGTACACTAGAGCAACGTCTAGCCCGAGGTCTAAGCTCTTGTGTTCAATCTAATTTTAACTTGACCTAAAGTATGCCTCAATAACAATTCAACACATCATTATTGGTGAGCTCGATAGCACTAAATTGGCATATGTTCTTGAATTTGAGTGAACGTCGATTGTTCATCTACAACTCAATAAATTTTTAATGTCGATAATAAGCCTCAGAACTTCAAAGTTGGTTAGTTTTATATTATGTAGAGGAAGTTCAAGCGGCTTAGGGTTGGAGAAAATCGATGAGAGGACTTTTTTTAAATAATAAAAAAAATATTGGAGCAAATAGTCGGTGATGAGTTGCTGACGATGATTATAACAAACATATATCTTTGTCGAATATTCAGACACAAATATTGATAGCAATATTGACAATTATCATTGTCTTAACTCCGTCAACAATTACTAATGTTAATACCGTTGATTAAGTTGTCGGCAATTGCCTATAATGTTTCGATTGTTGACCGTCATCGAGAAATAATCATTGCCGTCGACAATCACCTAGCTTGACTAGTAGTTGACCCACTATGATCTCGCGATCCACCAACCTATGAGTATATATTACTAGTAATATATTACTTGTTTGGTATAAATTATAATGTGATTACAGTGAAGAAGAGTAACTATTTCATTAAATATATGGATAATAGTATTAAATGTGTAATTAAATTTAATATTTCAATAAGAGATCATACGCTCATTAATATTAATTCCCTTTTCGAACCCAATTTAATAAAATAGTAAGTTCATTAAATGTGACAACCATCAATTTAAGTGACAATAACAGCAACCATTGATTCGTTATTCAATGCAGTCATTCACAAGTGGTTGTAGGTCTCGATTCATTGTTCAATACTGTCATCATTAATCGTGCTCATCACCATATAGTGTAGTTATCCATATATTTGTCGTAGTCGAGGCGTAGAGGCGTATGCACAATTTTACCCTTAACAAACTTATCAAATGAAGGGTATATAAGGAATTTCCACAAACAATCGTGGCCGTTGAAGATATGAGGAAATAGCCACGCGTCATAATTCTAAAAATTTATAAAAATCACACACCAAAATTCAATTGCAATTGCAACAATTTAGAAAATATTTATCAGGTAATTCTCCATTCAATTCACAAGGGAAGTTCTTCTCTCTCTGCCTTTTGTTTAAGACATTGTAATCTTTCTTCCGAGGATCGTCCTTCAATTTGGTTAGCTTAGTAATTTTTTGTAATTTTTTTTTATTTTGTGATTATTACCATCATTTTTTTCTTTCTTTCTTTCTCAAAACTCATATATGTAACATGCAATGTACGTGTTTCTGGTTTGAGTACGTAATCTTGGTGGGTTTTAATTAAAATGTAGAATGTAGTTTTAAATATCATTGATCAGTTTGTAATGCAGCACGTCTCAAGATTAGGGTTTTGCCCCTCTGTTTGCAGGAATTACAAGTAATTTATTGAATTTTGTTTGCTGTTTAATTATCGGAGGTGGAAACTTGGGAGAACCTGGTAAAAAATTTTATGATAAAAGGTGAGTTTTTAAGTATTGTTTCCATTTTTGGTGTTTTGAGTCATACCATTGCATGGGGGTTAGTGATTATCTGTTTTTATTTTAATTTTTTACTTTTTTTTGTGTGTGTTTTGTGTCATTTACTTCTTGCTTCATTACCGTAATTTTTTTTTAAATATATAGCACTCTGTCTTGTTTTATGTTTATAACTACAGTTTCTTAAATATAACTCCAGAAAAAATGTCACTGTGTATTTAGAGAAACGTTGTTGCATTTTTATTTTTTTTTCTGAAAAGATGTAACGTGTTATTTAAATTGTTCGGAAGGTTGTTTTATTGCCTCATTTGGTTGAAGCGTGTGAGAATTCCTTAAGCTGTTCTCACTCTAGGTACATTTAGATTTAGGAAATCTCGAAATAATTAGAATTGTAGAAGTACAGAATCTTAGCTATGTGGGTTCCATTAGTCGTGGATGTTATTGGGTTCAACAGTATCTTATTCGTAAAACTTCACTTCTAGATTACTGAACTTTCGTGGTTATAGTTACTTTATAAGTGTGATACAACAGTTATTAGAATGCGTTTGTCACTTTAAATGAGAGGAAAGATACACAGGAAAAGTCAAATTTTATTTGGGACAGTTATGTTGAACTTTGGCTTTTACTTGTAGACATGTTGTGTTCTGTACTTTTGGACTTTTGTCTTGCCATTCAAGTTTGGGGGAAGTTAATAGTACTTGTATTTATTTTGCTGGATCCCCATTTGTCGTACATATGTGGTTCAAATATTGTGCAAGTCAACGGTTATTTGAATTTATTATTAACGGTAAATGAGAGAAGGCATAAAGAGCAAAAGTCAAAGTCTTGTTTTAGATGGTTGTCTTTCTTTGTTGTGGCTTTGGCTTTCACTTTAAATACTATATTTCCTGTTTTGTCAGACATTTATCTTGCAGTCAAGTTTATGATACCTCCTTCTTATAGAAACTCTATAGTCTGCACTCGCAGTTATGATAACAATGTTGCGTGTGTTTATAATGTTACTTACACATGTTAGCTTGGGAACTTTGATTTGATTTTCAAGTCCGAAAAAAGACATTGAGGCATTTGAATTCTTGAGATAAATGGAGACTGTTTATGGTGGTTTAGCTAGCTAATTGTAGATGTAACACGACAAGGTTATTTATTCTTTGAAATATAAGACAAGCATGCTTTTATTGTTCCATTCTTGTTAGAAAAGAGGAGAGAGAGGCCTACATAAGACGATCACAAGGACTGAAATCAGGGAGTGATCCTTAATAAAGAAATTATCTTGTCATTTCAGTTCGACTTATCTTTTACAATGTCTAGGTTATTTTCCCGATGATTGGTCTCCTCTGCCACAAGTTTTGAGTTTGCTAACTTTGCTTGGATGATTTTTAGTTCAATAACAAGTAATTATTAATTAATATGGCTTGAATTTTTTGATTAATGCATATGTCATCTGATGCAGGCCTCTCGCATATGGGGCGCTGGAGCACGCAGTTCACTGGCCATAGCCATTTACATCCTGAACATTGCATCTATTATGAGAGCTTAACAAATTTTCCTCAACCTAATGTCCGCTCAGTGATTCCTGATCTGGGAACTACTTCTAATTTTAATCTTCACCATATGCCAGAACCGCATGATAGTGCTCAATTCTATGGGATTACACAGTACAATAGTGCGCAACATCAGCATCCAGTCTTGAATCTTAATTTAGCTGTTGCTGCAGCAACTGGTCCGTACTATCCATATATGGCACCTCCATCTGGTATTAGAGATATTTCTGTTCCAGTAAATAACGGGGCACACAATCAGTTGTCACTTGCAAGCACTCAGAGAATGATTGGTATTCCGACAGTCAGCTATGGGAGCAACATTGCATACATGGATGGGATCAGAGGTTCACTTAACAGAAAGAATGCTGAAGGGGTTCCTGTAAATTGCCAGTATCACAATGTTTCAGCGGGCTCTAGTTCTTCTGTTTCTCCTATGACTGCCAGGCCAGCAGAACATGATGTTGCTTCATTGAATGGTACTTCTTTTCAACCACCTGAGCATGGATCAAATGAACCGATGACATCAATGTTGGAAAATGAATTTCAGAGAAGTGCGAACAGATCTGGTATTATCCTGCCTGAACCTGTCCTGGCGAATAACATTAGCCATTTGATTCAAGGAAGTTACTTCCCTCTACCTGTTCAGGTTCCTGGCACTTTTGTGTGGACCCAAGCTCCCAGTATACTCTACATGCCTGGTAATTGAGCAGACCTCAAGTGTTTTTTTTTTGCCATCGATCCATTTTGAATTTTTGTCTCCATTCTGATGATCCCCTCCTTCCGTTTCTTGGTCAGGAAGTGTGAATGGAGCTTTTGTTGAGGCTGGGAATGCGAGCATTCAAGGTTATCAAGTAACTGCTGGTAGTTCTCATCCTTCCATTCCTCAAGGCCACCCCAATCTCCATTATCTACCTCTACCTATGCAAGGGATTGGAGGATATAACATTAACTTCCCTTCACAAGTGGCTACATCTTCAAACAGAATCTCAACTTCTTCAAATACCAACAGCAGTCCTTATCAGGGTGTTATCGGTGCAGAGTTGCTAGCACCTGTTCCACCAACA
Source organism: Fraxinus anomala (assembly GCA_903798345.1). Taxonomy (NCBI): domain Eukaryota; kingdom Viridiplantae; phylum Streptophyta; class Magnoliopsida; order Lamiales; family Oleaceae; genus Fraxinus; species Fraxinus anomala. Next base: position 32,524 of record CAIGRN010004072.1, on the reverse strand, counting down.
GGCTTTCAGTTGTACCAGCCACAACGAAGAGAAGTCATTGTTGATTCAAATGCATGGCATCAAAACCTTCCGAACTTGAGACTTCTTCCAGAAGATGTAATTGTTCCCCCCACCCCCCTTTTGGTTTTTATGCTATTTTCCCCTTTCATCTATATTGCTTATGTTTCTGCAGTAATCGCTACATTGTTTGCTAACTGTGTTTGTGTTTCAAATTGTGATATTTATTTAGTCCATTTCCCATCGGCTGGCATTTGCAGGAAATGGCCATGCTAAACATTCCTGGCTATCGTGAAGCTGGAGTAATCATTGATCAACACCGGGATATGCGTCTAGATGTAGATCACATGACTTATGAGGTGAGGAAGCTATATTTGTACTTATTATGGCCTATTACTTGGGGAAGATTGCTCCATGCTACCAAAACCTTGCTCGTTGTTTAAAGGATGGGGATGGTGCAATTTCATTAGATATTGTAGAGCGGTTTATGAATGCTTATTTCCACATACAGTCCAAGCCCGTGATGTGATATTACCTGCAAGTCATTTTTCCGAGTTCTAACATTTTATTAATTACAGGAGCTTCTTGCGCTAGAGGAACAGATTGGCATTGTAGGCACTGGACTTTCTGAAGATGACATTCAAACCAGTTTGAAAACAAGAACTTTCTCCTCGTTGGCAACATGTTTAAATCACAAAAAGGCAGCACAGGTGGATCAGCATAGTAATTTCTGTGTCATATGCCAGGTAGTAATTTATCCTTGAGACATCTGATCATGAAGATGTTTGGTTGGCATATGTGATGCAAGGGTAACAATCTATTAGTCCTGTACACTCATTCTCTCTTGCCATGATGATTTTGCTTTCAGTTGTTATCTTTGTTGTATATATACTTGAGGACTCACGAGAAACAATTTATCTGCTTCGGGGATATCTGCTTCGAGTCTTGGTGTTTTCATATTGGTGTTTTCAATATTATATGAAAAAAAGCTTTATAGTCTTGCATTTTGTAAAGTAACATGGAAATATGCTAATTAGAGGACTAATGACTTGCATTTTCTGTTTGCTGGGGCTCTTTGTAGGTTGATTTTCAGGATCAAGAAAACGTTGGAACTCTTAACTGCGGGCACGAATATCATGTGGATTGCATAAAGAAATGGCTGCTCATGAAAAATACTTGTCCCATGTGCAAATCCAAAGCATTAAAATAGAGAGGAGGATGGCAGTTGGAAGAAAATTGTACTTTATATTCAGGGAGAAAAACTTTTTTTTTTTTCTGAATGTGACATATTTTGTGTACATTGTAGAGATAGCCATGTCAACGTGTTTGAAACATTTTCTCCTCTCTCGAAATGTACAGACTCGTTTATTCGAGTATGAATGTACTTTTGCTTAATTTGCTTTAGGATATATGCTGCAGTTGAATGTTGAATCAAATCTTCTTAAAAGTTTTGGAATGTGGCATTAGTTTGTTCTTTTAAAGCCCTTGTCAAGTTGATGAATATTTTGCATTACTGGTTGCACCAAAGCTACACTACCCAATTAATTGTAAGGTGAAATAGATGCAGTGTAATAGAGGTGGCAAATAGTCCAAGCAGTTTGTGGGCTCGGCTAATTCCGGCTCGATCCAGGGTAGTTCGAGCTTGTTTGAGATGAGTCATGGATCGAGCCAAGCCCACATTTTTTTCACACCCACAAGCCCAAACGAGCCGCCTCATTGAGGCTGTGGGTCGGCCATTTTTTTCCTCATTTTGGACTTGTTTTATTAATTTCTTACGAAAATTGCTCGTTTTTGGACTTAATCTGTGAAATATTTTTTTAAAAAGAGCTTGCTCGTGCGGTCGAGCCATAAGATTTGAACACGAGCCGAGCTTTGCTTAGCCTTATAGCTCGGGTGTCTACGAGTCGAATCGATTCGATTCATTACCACTCTACAGTGTACTCACATTTCAATAGCACTACAGTGTACTCACATTTCAATAGCACGCTGATTTAAAACTTGAATATCGAGAATTGGGCATATATGAAAAATAATCTCAAAATATTTAAGTTAGTCTTTTTCAGTAAAATGTATCAAACATGCATTAATTGAATAGATAGTGGCAACTGAAGAGAACAACAAACTACAATGAATCATTGGATCTGCAACTTAAGACTAGATAGAGCAGCAAGCGACCTTCGAAACGTCATCTTAGTATCAACCTTTATTGTTTGTCCCTTCAGCAAGCTGCAGGATCATCTCCGATTTCAATTTCTTTACGGCGAATTACATGATATATTTAAGTGAGTAGTTCTGTGAAAGCATTCTCAACATTCATAGACTCGAGTGCAGACGTCTCCATAAAATATGTTCTCTCCCTCTCAGCAAAGCCCGTGCCATCCTCGGTGGATACAGCACGATGGTGACGTAAATCTGCCTTGTTGCCCACAAGCATGAACACAATATTTTGGTCCGTATGATCTCGGAGTTCTTTTAACTATCAGGCCGTGTAACATCATAAACAAGCAAATCTCCCACAACCCCGCGGTAGTAAGCGCTTGTGATTGCTCGGTATCTTGAGACAAATAAAATATGTTAAATTAGCATATGTTTGGTTAATATTTATAAATTGGTTATAATCGAGCAATTCACTTTTTATCTATACATTTCATAAAATTCATAAGTACAACTCACTTATGCGTTACTTAGTTTTACACATTTATAATTTAAATAGTTTATAAATATTTCATAAACTGTTGGGCATATTTTCTAGTTATGTACATGGATTTTATTTGGGTGGATCTTGATGATCTTATCATCGACGTTGATATATACTATGCATGGCGAATTCTACACCGATTGTTGATTTAGACTCCAAATTGAACTCATTACGTGCAATGTCGAGGGCAAAATTGGATTTTTCGACTGCGAATCGTCGATCAAAACCACCTTAAATAAGTAATTGTACTCCTCCGTCCTGCATCCCCCCGTCATTTCAATTCAATGTATGTCGTCTATATGCATTTGTGTGTAGTTTATATTTGAAGAAATTGAGCTCAAAACTACATGTTTATTGGCCGCCGGGGTAGAGTGGGTGCCTGGTGGGGCGGATTAGCAGCAAATCTTGAAGGAAGAAAAGACATGCCGCAAGTAATGCTACTATGGGTTGGCAATTTATTACGGAGTCACATGAAATGAGAGACATGTTTGGCCAAGCATTAACGAATTATGTATTTTAATGAGAACTTTAAATTAATAACTTATTTTCAACTTTACTTATAAAATAGTTATTTATTTAAAAATTGTACTCACAAGAATATTTTTTTTTGCTTTTTCATCATACATTTCAATAGCTTGTCGTTATAATGGAGATGCAATTATTTTCTAACCATTTCTCATTAAAGAAATTTACTTAAAACTCAATTTACGTAATCTGACACGTCACCATAAATTTACAAATATAATATTTAATTAATATTAACAAACCAAGAATTAGGACTTAAAGACCTGTTTGTTAAGACTTTAAAAAGATAAAAATTGTTCTTGAAATTAAAAAGTTACTTCTAAATATGTTTAAATAATTTTTTGAAAGTACTTTATCTGATTAAGCTGATTAAGCGTTACTATAAAAAGCTTCAAATACTCTTATAAAAAACAAAAACTTGCCAAACGTGCACTAAGTGCTCTTAACCAAAGGAAAGTAGAGACTAAATGCAACTTAAAAAGGGAATTAATTATTAATTTTCGCATTAAAATAAAAACCAACAGAATTCAGAATATGCTTCTGTAAGAAAGAAGAAAGCTCCACATTATTTTCCTTCTCCAAACACTCAGCAGCCTTTACAACAAACTTAAATTCCCGTCCGTAAAGATGCGAAGCTGCGGCTGCTTTGTAAGTTAAAAGCTCCAAATCACCTGTTCATCGTCGCCATAACAAACCATAAAAAGTCGAGCATTGAGCTATAGAACAGAAATTACTAGAAACTACACTGTTAAGAAAACTTGATTACCAGAAGCAATATCTGAGGCAAGGATGTTATGACTGAAATGGCGATTAAGCCACCATCTGCAACGGAGCCTCCAATTTTCCCCGGATTCACTGTTGGTAAAAATTTCCGGAATCTGGTTAGAATGATCCAGGTGAATTTGATTTCGCCCATCGTCACCATTATAACATGCAGACATTCTATCTTCTGCACACTGACAAAGGTTCAAGAAGCAAGACGCTAACTCCTTCCACACATCGCATTTTGCATATGTAGCATCCAAGTGTAACGCTATCATTTCTGCCAGTTTTTCAGTGTCATAATACCCTGCCATTAAGTATACAATCAACTTAATTTTACCTAAAAGTTAGTTTCAGAAACGTGGGTCCCCAATTATCTCGTACCAATAACGAATATAGTAAAATGAGGCAGAAGACAACTCAATCGAAATGTAGATTCCTCAAAAAAAATTTAGCAATGAACAAGTAATGGAATTTCATGTTATATAAAATGACATAACATAGGATGCCTAACTATTCAACATTAATCTTATTAAAAAGTTGTTTGGATAACGACACATACTCCATGAGACCTTCAAAAAAATACAAGTAGAAATCAATATCATACCCCGTTGATGCATGACCAGAAGTCTCCCCATTGAGTCGTTGCATGTTGGATCCTTCCTCATGATGTCCTCAAAGCATGTAGAGAGTTTCACATAGTTCCTACCATCAAAATGCTCCAAGAGAGCAGCTTTCAACCTGCAACAAATGAATCGACATGTTATAATTACACTTGCATACATGCACATATACATATTTTTTTATATAGAACCGAATTTATTAATTACAGAATACATAATTACAGCCGTCGAGAGGACAAGAAATCCGCTAGCATAAAATCGAGAACAAATTGTATCATTCCAACTAAAAATAATTAGAGAAAAAGAAACACTCCATAACTCAGAAACTCGTTGCTCTCTTTCTTCAAAAATCACGATGCTTCTCTCTGTCCAAATTACCCAAACTGAGAAAACCAAGATTGACAACCTTTTTGACAATTCAAAAAGGTTTCGAGAAATATTCTAAAGGATAGCCAACAAAGAGGTCAAATCAAAAATCTCACTACCATCGAGTTGTGCTGGAACTGAAAGTTCCTGTTCGTTGTCTCATTTAAGAGATGATCCAACAGATATAATGAGAACAATTTAAGCAAAAAAAGGTCGAATAGTTGATAAGTTCTATTTATTGATGAGTTTGAAGAGACTTTCATTGAAATTGTCATTTAACCCACTTCCTAAAAGAGATCCTCACAAGAAGTGATGTTCACATTGAACTCTGATGAAGAATTAGTTGTATGGATTTCTGATGAAGAATTAGTTGTACTTGATGATTCCCGCGACTGGAAATTATGGAACTGCTACTACTATAACATCCCTTCTTACAATATCTTGGTTATGTTAATTGTTAAAGCACCAGTACTACAATCTCACTAACTAAATAATTGCTTATAAACTGTAGCAACCGTTTGATTCCCTTATTCGTATCTCAAACTGTATCAAATTATTATTTGAACGCCGGTGTAAGATAGTTCATAGTCACTGCAGTTAGTTTAGCATCCTCAGTAGTGACAATTGCTATTTTGGAAAAGAAACTAGTACCTTAACTGGAGAGCTGTATCTGAAATTTGAAATAATTTTTCAAGTTCATCAAAGGCCTCGTTGACCAGATCTCCAAGAAGCAGCATCTGCCAACATGACAAATGATGGAAACTCGGAGGTTTAATTTTAGACAAATGAAGAACCTGCTCTATTTAGAAAGAAGAAAATTGTGTTTGAATTGGAAAACTAGTACATAACCAATACATGTAAGCGCTATGAAGCTATTTGTTATGACAAACACAGCTGGCCAACTACAACCGTCCCTGCTTCCTTTTTTTTTTTTTTTTTTTTAATGAAGCCTCTCCATATTTCTACATTCGTAGCCATGTAACTTATGAATAATGCGACCTGTACATAAGTAGTTACATAATGGTTTACATATAGACGTGATATCAAAAAAGACAGAGAGGAAGTTTTTTTTTTTTTTTTTTAATTTCGTGGAATAAATTTTGACCCAATTATATCTCATCACATCATGTGACTGTAAACATATTATGTACGTGTAGCACAACCGGTAACTTTTTATATGAATGGAAAGCTTGGTTGCTTCAAAAATCATTTCGTAAAAGTCCAGTTACTTCAAAAATAGCATAACCTTGTACGTGCACAAATGTTTATCGGACCTTTTGACTTTTCAATAAAGGTAGCACTCTAGAAAAAAAGGAAGTGGGGGAAAACATTCAAGTAGCGGATCTCAAGTTTATTAGAACAAAGGCTTAGTTTGTAACGATTATTGTTTATCATCTCATCTATAAGCTTAAACTGTTAGAAAAAGACGCATGTAAAGTTCAATCTTTTTCTCAACACGCCAACTCACGTGGAAGCTAGGTTCATTTTTTTTTTTTTTTTTTTTAATTTTTATTATATCAAACACATGACACGTGAACAGTTTTTAATAAACGGGTGCGGATAGACTTTAACTCAGATTTTTGACTGGTTAAGATATCGTATTAATCATCTCATCTAAAAATTTAAGTCGTTATAAAGTGACCATGTGTATTTATATAAATATTCTTCAAAGGTATTGTAAGAAAATACATAGCTGTATAAGGACTGGTGGGTGATGTTTAAACTCTTAGATAGTTTTTCAGAAAGCAAATCAGAATTCTACTCATTTTCAAAAATAAATAAATAAATAAATAAATCATTTGTTGAATATGACAGACAATGCTACACCAAACATCATAACTGCAGTACCTGTATTAAAGGATGAAAGGCCTCCATTATGGGCGGTGTCGAGTAAAGAGCAACGCGAAAGTGCTTCAACGCATTCTTATAGTGATCACCGTGCAATTGCCTGTGCTTGTACAAGGTATCCTCCAAATTTTCATGAGTGTCAGGTAAATGTAAAGGCAGTAGCCATGGAGGTAGACCTACATTTTCAATAAATTTAACAAATATTTGTTTATCAATATCTTCATGAACCTAATTCAAAGAAGAATGACAAAAAGGCACACCTTAATAAGGTAATATATAAAAAATATACACATCACAGATAACAGCCAGCCTATCAATCAATTTTTTTTATTGTCCTGACAAAAAGAACAGGGTACTGCTACCTAATTAGACAATAACAGAGAGAAAGGTTACGTCCACTCAGTCTAAGCCAGCTGAATAAATTATGATCTGATCATATCATGTAGCATGAATTGGACACATGAAGTCTGAAATATTGGGTGTTATCACTTAAGCCAGATGCTTCTCCTGATGAAGAGATTAATATAGTAAGGATGATTAGCAACGAAATTTATGTGCCTACCCTGTTTACTCCTAACATATGAAAAAACATTAGGGGCATGGAGAGATCAAGGTTAATATTTAAATTAAAAACAAACTGATACTGTTTAGTTTGCGAAATTCAAGATGTATGAATGAACAATTTATTTTGCTAACAAGACAGACAAATTCAAGATGTGGTTGACTAAAAAGCATGTATAATAACTTCTAGATTGAACAGGATATAGCAATGAGACAACGATGTAAACTAGAGCCCAAGATTTTCAGGTATAATTACATAGTACACATTTTTGAGGACCTGAAACAATGTAAACTCTTTGTTCTTTAAATAAATACATTATCGTAGGTTCCCACCAATTGCCTTAAAATCACATTATCGACAAATAAATTAGTGAAGCAGTGAATTTTTGGACCTTCATGAAAAACTAAAAATATATCATTGTACCTACATGTTTTCAACCATGAGGAGTTTAAAAAACAAGATGGGAGAGAGGCATAGACTATGAAACTCACCACGTGTGTAGAAAATAGATGCACGAAGCAGATTGCCACTATGATTAGAGAAGGAATATTCTTCATCTCCACTTTTCTCGGCAGAATTCTTGTAGAAACCTTGCGGCTGGAAACTGCAGTGAGGAGAGTCTTTCACTTCATTATCATCTATGTCCATGGATTCTTTAGGATGGCTAACATCATCTTCCAACAATTCTTTGTCGTTGGCGATAGAAGTGTTTGAATCACACTGTAAAGAGAATTTGGCTCCTCCAGCTTCAAGAGCATCATCCCCCTCGGAATTATCAATAGACATGTAATTTCCGTCCGGAACTTCTGATTGGTTGGAGTTACTAGAACAGTCCAACTCTGTCAACTGTAACTCTTTTGGAAGACCAGAATACCAGAGCTGGAAAAATGCCAAGCCAACAACCAAATTTGAGATTGGGTCACTCTCAAAACCACGCTCCTGCATAAGACTGATTAATATTTCATTACTGGTGCTCTAAACCGATGTAAAAGCTAATCATAGAACATTTAAGATTAGAGCTATTTTGAATTCATCTATGTGGATTCTAGAGTAACAAGTGCACTATCCAATACTTCTAAATGGATACTAATTTATGAATAATGCATTAAATTACTTCCAATCAGGGACGGCATTGTCTAAAACTAGTAAAACTAAAATCAAATGTATAAGAAAATTAAGAGCATACCATAGAGCAGCCTGATGTGCATCCTCAGTCCTTCCATGCAAGAGACAGAAAATAATAAATTCCAATTGGACAGCAAACCTATCCTGCTCAGCACTCAAAATTTCAGTATTGCATTAAGCTGAGTTTGCAAATTAGAATTCACAAAAACAAAATTGACTTGTTCTGGACTCAAATGCAACTTAGGATTGCATCACCTTATCCACCAAGGTAGGAACATTTCTACAGTATTGCATTAAACTGAGTTTGTAAATTACAATTCACATAAACAAAATAAGAACCCTTCAGTGATCGACTTGTTCTAGACTCAAACGTAACTAGGGATTGCATCAACTTATCTACCTATGTAGAAAAATCTCTTCCTCCTTTCATTAAAAAACCATTTTGTTATATTGAAAATATACCAAGAGAGCAACAGAAGACACTACATTTAAAAAATCAAAATCTCAGTATTTCATGGGTAGACGAGGATATCTATTATCAAATATTTCATGGAAGAATACATTTTTATTAATCATTCAAGAAACAGTTTTTCCATATTGTACCTTCGTTGGCCAATTTTTCAGACGGCCAATCTTTTTCATCCAAAGTTCATAGAGATTTTGGATTCTTCTTGGGTTGATAGTTTCACCTTTTATGTACTTGAGAAGCTCCAGCGCAGCCTGCATATATTGTAGATATGTGTGCAATCAACAAACATATACTATTGGTATCCAGAAAGAGTTCATTCATATCTGACTCTAATCTTTGACTGAGGATCTCTTCCTATGTGACGGGCACTTCTTCAACTATAGTCCATCCTTGAATTCTCTTTTACACTAAAAGAACGCGTAACATCTATGGAGGTCTCTTGTGAAGTTTTTGCGAGAATGCATGTTAGAAGCCCCTTTTATAGTGTTCCGGTAGATTTCCAGCACCTTAAAAAGTCAGATAGTGTAAAATGTAGTTTCTCGAATTATGATTTGCAAAGTTTTACCACCTTATATGCAAGACTAGAATTTTAAACTTACTAGGGGCCACTGTTGTCTCTCTGGAAACTTTGCAATGACATGTTCATAATTTTTTCAACTTTCTTGACTAAAACTAAAAGGCTGTGACAGTTGTTATCATTGATTAAACAAAGCATATTAATTTATCACTTCGGTTACAATGTCTTTGTAAATTTGCTTAATAATAGTTACATACTTACATCAAACTTAACTTACAAAGCCCATAAATACAGATTATGGAAAAAAAAAAAAAAAAAAACTAAACATGATAACAAAATTAAAATTAGAAGAAAATGAGGAACTGAATTTAATACCGAATACTTGGTGCGATTGCGTGATAGAGACTGGTCATGGCTAGTTCCTTTGAGCAGCACACTAAGCACGCCGCTCGCCTCCGCCCAATTGTGTCGCTGGAGGAGTTTTTTCAACAGCCGCCACAGCTTTTTCCTGTGGATAGAGCGCAAGCTTTCGCCCCCGTATTGCAAGCTTCCAATCCCTCGCTTCAGGCAATAGCTCGGTTTGTTCTTAGCCAATATGATTCCGTTTGTTATCCTCACCTTCGTGGAGCGCTTCACCGTGTCCTCATTGTTTTCATGGACATTTCTTGGCGCTCTTCGTTTGGGTTTCTTCGTTAACTCGACTTCTTTGTCTTGACTTTCGGGTTCCATTTCTGATTCTTCTACCATATTCAGGCAAGCAAGGAGAAGCAATTCCTCTGCAGCAGCAGGCTGGTGAAATAGGAGAAAGAAGGAACTGTTACCAGCGATGCAGAGTGATGGGAGAGATTCAACAAATGAAGTTGGGGAGAATGTGAAAAGTTTGCGACTTTTAGAATTCATAAAAATAAAATAAAAACCCTAGCCGTTTTAAAACCCTAAAAGCATATTAGAGAATTTGATTTTTTAAAAAATCAATTAATTAAAACCACAGCAGTTTTAAAAAACATATGCTTTCGTTGAGAGTCGAACTCAAGACCTCCCGCTTACTAAACGGGTGCTCTAACCAACTGAGCTACGAAAGCAACTGTTTAGTAAGAATTTAAATATAAATAATTAGTCAATCTTAGCCAAACACGGTCCTTTTTTATTTTTTCGATGATTCGGATCTCCAAACTTTGCGAGACTAATTGTGAGAGTGGCGGCCTCCCCTTGGTTCGTCGTCTAAATTAATTCAGATGCGATCACAATTTATACAAATTTGAGTTGAACATTCGACTATTCTCTTTATCGTGGATGTCTATCTTTCAACATAAATTGTTCACAAAAATTCGAACATTCCTCTGCAGAGACCCGTGCCTGGGCCCAAACACGGTCCTTTGTTCTTAGCGAGTGCTGGTCCAACAAACCGCGATTTCACCCAATCCACCAAACTTCGCACCTTCTTTTTCTGGGTTCCAATCCTCTGAATTTGCTTCTGTTCATATTAATCAGTCAAATCACAAGCTTCTCAATTTTTGAAGTTAAATACTGATCAATTATGGATAGTAAAAATGCATCCCGGAGCCCCGAATTTCCGGCGGACTTGAAGTACCAATCGGGCTTCGGGAACCATTTCTCGTCGGAGGCTATTGCTGGAGCTCTCCCTCGCGATCAGAACAATCCTCTCGTCTGTCCTTACGGCCTCTACGCGGAGCAGATCTCCGGCACCTCCTTCACTTCCCCTCGCAAACTCAACCAGCGCAGGTTAATGCTTTGAAGAATCTATTTTGTGTAAATTTTGATGATTTTGTATGTGATGTATGTTGAGCAATTTTTGTTTTGGCAGTTGGTTGTATCGCGTCAAGCCATCAGTTACTCATGAACCGTTTAAACCTAGGGTCCCCAGTCACGGGAAGCTTGTGAGTGAATTTAATGAATCAAATAGTTCTGCTACGCCAACTCAGCTACGGTGGAAACCGGTGGAAATTCCTGAAGCGCCGATTGATTTCATTGACGGATTGTACACTGTTTGTGGAGCTGGCAGCTCGTATCTTCGGCATGGTTTTGCAATTCACATGTAATTGGTATTCCGTGGTTTTACTTTGCTGTTTTGCCATTTCGTGCCATCGAATTAAAACAAATTTGAGGTTCTTACGTGTGTATAGGTCAGCTTTTATTTAAATTTATCACCTTTATGTTCCATTCATCATCTGTTCCATTGACTTTAAGATTTTTCATTTTTTCTATTGCATCACATTGTTGATGTGCATTGACATTATTTTGTCAAGGGCACAGATGATATAGTCTTAATTCAAGATCTGTTATGGCCTCGTGGCCAAAGGAAGTCCTATAAGCATGAGATTGATTTTGATATTAGCAGCCAACTTTGCATTGAAAGCTATTAGCTCAAACTATTGTGTCTCCATATCATCTAACCTTATCAATTAATGATTTTTTGATGTTAGACTTCCATTTATTCCATTCCAGTCACCCTGATTTCGAGTCACCTAGCTTTGCTCTAACTCCCCCTTGATCCAAAGATCTACCCTTATGGGATTTTGTGCTTTAACCCTTATTCCAGTAGTATGTTATTCTACAGCTCTTTTGTTCTAAAATTATTTTTAGGGTGTGTTTGAGCCATATTATTTTGAAAAAATGTATTCTGGAATAGTAGATTGATTAGAATTTGTGGTTGAAAAAGAAGGAAAAAGTTATTGATGTGATGAAAAATATTATTTTATTGAAGAATGTGTGATTGAAAATGAGTAGAAGAATGAGAATAAAAAATTTAATGTGTACCAAACAGGGGCTTAGTGCGCTGATTACATTCTATGGATGCATGTTCCAAATGGCTTCACAGTTTTGTTCTTCCCAAGAGTGCCACTAGGGCTAAATACTGAGTTGTAGAATTCAACTATTATGGACTATGTTTCTACTTGATAGGAATAAACAACGCGATAAAAGGAGATTTAATTTCTGGTACACAACAATCACCAAAACACACCAGAACACTTTATTGAGATGAATTATAAAATGATGTGCATGTTAATGCTAAGAACTTGTTCTTAATTTAACAAGTGTCAAGCAGAAATATGTATCTCAACATTATTACTAAAATACTATAGCTTCAATACTTTCTTGGATCTGGAGTGATATTTATCTTTTTTGGTTAATGGAGCTCCCTTGATTGAAATGTTTGATGTTAGTATGAAAGTGAATGAAATTGTGGATGTATGCAATCTTTAAGCTGATGATCGTACTTGTAAACCAGGTATGCTGCTAACAAATCGATGGACAATTGTGCGTTCTGTAGTGCTGATGGTGACTTTTTGATTGTTCCCCAAGAAGGAAGTAAGTGGTGCCAAATATATGCAAGTTCAACTTTTTTGCATTAGTTGTGTTTGCCATTTTTATTGAGCTTGAGGATATTGTTCGATAAGTAGAATCCACTTAGATTTGTTAGCTGTTGCTATTTTTAGAAGGCAGCTAATAATTTCCTTCATTTTTGTAGAATATCTTGTCCATATCAAAAACCTGTTAACTCTGTACATGCATTTGTCAATATTGTGTTTCTTATTCTCCTTTTCCTACCAGTTTACCTCATGGCAAGTCCCTTTTTGCCTTACATCTGGGATTTAGCTGAATCATTATATAAGCATCATTTTGTTTTTATGGTTGTCTCGTGCTTTATATATACTGATTTGGAACCTCTATTTCTCTATTGTCCTTATTTAGGGCTGTGGGTAACAACCGAATTCGGAAAATTTCAAGTATCTCCTGGTGAAGTAGTTGTTTTACCTCAAGGGGTGCGGTTTGTTGTTGAACTACCAGATGGACCATCACGCGGCTATGTAGCTGAAATATTTGGAACTCATTTTCAACTCCCTGATCTTGGACCTATAGGTGAATCAAAAAGTTTAAGTTCTTTATTTTCCTCGGGCATATTTCATCCGGCTACCAAACCAAAAAAATAATTTTATTGTAACCATGGTGTGTATTTTCGTTTGTATAGGGGCTAATGGTCTTGCTTCTCCAAGGGACTTTCTCGTTCCTGTGGCCCTGTTCGATCAGAGCTCCCATCCCGGTTATGTGATTGTTCAGAAGTTCGGCGGTGAACTCTTTACTGCAAAACAAGATTTCTCCCCATTCAATGTTGTAGCGTGGCATGGAAATTATGTACCTTACAAGGTGAGCATGTTTACTTTTTAGATGCCAGTCCTGGTGGAAAAGAATGGGGATTGTTCAGCAAACTCTCTTTATCTAATTTATTTAGGTACCATGATGAGTCAGTATTCTGTGTCTTTTGACACCTGATTTCTTGTTGTTTTCAGTATGATCTAAGCAAATTCTGCCCATACAATACCGTCTTGATTGATCATGGCGATCCATCAATAAATACAGGTGGGTTTCTTATACAAGGTTTATCTTCACTATCTTCTGTTATCTGATTACTTTTTATGACCCTGTCCATGACTAATCACAATTCCTTGGCATGGAAATTCCGTTTTGTTTCACTATTCTGTTAAGTGCAGTGCTGACTGCACCTACTGATAAGCCTGGAGTGGCTTTGCTTGATTTTGTCATTTTCCCTCCTCGGTGGTTGGTTGCTGAACATACATTTCGTCCTCCATATTATCATCGCAACTGTATGAGTGAATTCATGGGTCTAATTTATGGCGGATATGAGGTACAATATATGTTATGTAAATTTCATATTCTGGCCTTGGGGACATTCAAAATCAGATATATTTCACTGCCTTTTTGCCCTTTCATTATATTGTATAAACATTCAATCCTCTTTTCAGGCAAAAGCTGATGGGTTTGTTCCAGGAGGCGCAAGCCTTCATAGCTGCATGACTCCCCACGGTCCCGATACTAAAACATACGAGGTAATATACCTGCTTGCAGCTCAAAAAGAAATTCAGTCACTTTTTGGCATGTCGGTGTCTTTATACTTCCATAACTATGCCTTCTCCGAGTTGTTTTATGAACGCGAACTAATTAAATTCTTCGATGATGTACTTCTGTAACTTCTGTTCTGTGGTCCTGCTATATTTAAACCTTTTCTTAATTATTTTAAACAGGCAACAATTGCACTTGGAAATGAAGCAGGGCCTCATAGAATTGCTAATACTCTTGCCTTCATGTTCGAGTCATGTCTAGTTCCTAGGGTCTGCCAATGGGCACTTGAATCTACCTACATGGATCATGATTATTACCAATGTTGGATTGGTCTGAAGTCCCATTTCACATGTGAACTTGGAAAAGAACAAAACCAAGACTTACAGAACGGGCTCGAAGAGAAGAAATGAAAGGCGTTTGTACCCGAGATGGTGATGGAGTAAGAAGGTTGCATCATGTTTCTCAAGTTGAGAGTCTTATCTTTGACCGACTGTATATGTATAAATTAATTGGTGTTATGCTACAAATCCATTTGGAGTAAAACATGTGGTAATAAGTTAGGTAATTGTAGCATAATTGAATTAATTGTAATTTGTATATGTAATTAATTAATAGTTTATTATATTATTGTCTTACTTATGATTTATGAATTTGCCTATAGTTTATTAGGGATTAGTGATTAATTTACAGTAGCTTTTGACTGTCTTTGGTTTATGAATTACGACTTACAAGGGATTCATGAATATAGTGCTACCCATTGGTTTATTAATTATTATGTATATATTTATGTTATGATTCTTATGAATTTACCTTTGCCCTTTGGTTAATTCACTATTTTTAATTGCTGACGTCGCCATTTTCTTTCCCCAAGTGGTCACTCTATCCTATTACATATATAACTATACTACGTGTTGGTGCAATGCTTTAACAAAAAAAAAAAAAAAAAAAAAATTCATATCTTTTAATCTTTCTTTTTAAAACTAATTTGAGTCCCTTTCACTAATCATGTAGGTTACAGTTGCATTAGCATAAAAAAGTTTCTTCAACTTGAAATTGATTGAGGTTTATATCCGATCAACAATGTCACAACAAAGATTGAATGAATTGTTCATATTATTCATTAAAAAATAAATTGTTGAACAATTCGACTATTCAAAATTGATCGACATTTTTGCCTCTAAAACTGCAAAACAAGTTATATTTAAGTGATTGTTTAGGACATATTTTGAATATTTTATCTTATTTGTTGTTTTAATGTTGATTTTAAATTAACAAATTTAATTCCATAAAATTCTCAAAAATGAGAAAAAAAATTGATTGTTTGTTATAATTTAAAAGTCCAGGGCTCGCCCTAGACTAAAGCCAACTAGGCAATGGCCTAGGGCCTCAAAATAAACCCAAGTCCGTAAATTTGTTTTCCTGCAAAAAGTAGTGTTGAAAGAGGCAAAGAATCTCTCGTGCATTATCAATTATTCTGCAAAAATAGTTCTGAAAAAGGCAAAGAATGATGCATTGTGAACTACCGTCTCACTAATCTTACCATTTATAGTCAACTGAATTGATCAGGATTCAAATTACAAATTAATGAAAACTGAGAACAAAGAACAAAAGGATGGACTGTGCATTCACGAAGACTGAAAGTTTGTAACCATTTTTAATGAGTTACACAAATTTTAAATTTAGTCTTAAATCTTGACTTTGGACATTTACACTAAAAAAACAAATGGAAATGTAAAGAAGAGTGATCAGATTAGTATAGATGATTCAAAACCTAAGAACTAAGCAATCATTTATTTCCATGTAGTGTCATTATGTTACAGTATTAATACAAATAAATTCATAGATTTTGCCTGCAGGGGAACTTGTTGGTATGTGATATATGGACAACTTTGTCTGAAAAGTTGTTATGTTGTTTAAATTTCAAATATTGCTCCGCACCAAGAAAAATAAAAATAAATAATAAATGACGTTAAATGCGTCATAATAATAAGTCCCCTAGGGCCTCATAACTATCAGGGCCGGCCCTGTAGGAGCCCAAATTCTGAAATTTACCTCACGTCGTGCGAAATAGAGGTACGACCCTCCATTCTGGATACATAAATATTCTCTTTACTCTGAAGATTGAATAATTTTATACGTTCAAGCTAAGTGCCATTTCTTGTGATGTGCAGTGATATGATTAAGTCAATTTGATGTATGGGTTAAAATTGGTCTAAAGCGATAAGGTCATTCTAGAATTTTACAGAACTTTGTTGTACCACAAGGATTATTCCCAAATCGAACGTAGTGTTGTTTTCTAAAATTGCGAAAATTCTTTTGTGGGTCTTGCATATTTTATAAGTGTGACATACATGTTCTCAATGGTTTATCATTGTGTGTGGCGTCCTCACCAATGGAAAATGTCTATTTACTATTTAGAAAGTAAATCCACGCAATAGGCACAGAATATGTGATTTAGTGTCTAAAGAAAAGTAACTTTTAATTTATTGACCTAGCTGAAATTTCGTTAAAAGTTCAATAATCATAAATGAAAATTTACATTTGAAAACTTTATTCACATTTGCATTTCAATAAAGCGAGTTCTTAGAGTTTACAAAGACTTGTTTTAGTCTTCTATAATATCAATTTTAAACTATTATTGGCCATAATTTTATCACTCGAAGAAAAACTTACTTTCTTTGGGGTAATATTTCAATTACAATACTCGTTGAGAAACAATAGTAAAAAATGCAAAGAAGTGGCTTCTTTTATCCAATAACAAAGAATTTGAACCAAGATTTCCAAGTGGATTGAGGTTACGTGAAAAGTTGGAGCCCTGAAAAATGATGATAGATCATATAGATTAAAAATATTATATTATGTTAATTTTTTGAAAAGTGATTTGGTGTAAAGTGATTTTTAAAAATGTATAATTAAAAAAAAAAAATTATAAGTAAAAGTAAAATTAATTAAAATTGAGTGAGAAAAATAAAGTCACTTCCAAACAAGGCTTAATGCCTACTTCACATTGCAAAGAGGTGGCGGTTAATGTCGCGGGTAGCCTCACAACGCCATTCAACACTGGTCACACACTCTCCTTCAAATACTCTCCCTCTCTCAAAAATTTAATTTTTGTTTCTACAAAACCCTAACCCCCACTACCTTATCGCGCTCGTATACATTAATTGAATTGTAGCAGTAATGGCGGATGATTCTAGAGACATCGAGAAGCTCTATGAGTATGGTGAAAAACTCAACGAGGCCAAGGACAAGTCTCAAGTCAGTAAATGCTTTTTTTCTGACGAATTACTCTTTTTGGCGTTTCTGCGTTTTTTTTTTCTTTTTAAGTTACTTTTGTTGTTTTTTATGATTGTATATTCGATTTTGGGAGCAGAATAAGGGAGATTATGAAGGTATAATTGCGGCTGCTAATGGCAGCGTGAAGGCGAAGCAATTGGCCACGCAGCTGATACCAAGGTTTTTCAAGTACTTTCCTGAGCTCTCAGAGCAAGCTCTTGACCAGCATTTGTATCTTTGCGAGGACGAGGAACTTGGGGTTTGGAATCTATTCTTCGCATAATGCTTTTTGTTTGTGTATTTTGTTGATACTCCAATATGAGTTTACGTAAGCGGAATTCTTTTACTAAATTGAACAGTTATTTACTATTCAGACTTTCGGGGATTTGAATTATGTTCGATTTATTACTGGTTTAGTTTAGGTTGCTGAGAGTAATTTATAAGTAGAATTGATTGAAGCTATTATTTGATAACAAGTGAGCAGAAATGTATTCATTCTGTCATCTTTCCTGAATGCTTTGTTTTTAATTTTCAACTTAGTTCCATATAGGTGAAAAGCTTGAAGCTTCAATAGTTTCCTTCTTCCATATAGGTGATATATGCTAGCGATCCATGAAACAAGCTAGCCAAAACAAGACTAAATGCTTTAGCAAGTACGTTAAAGAATACTGCTATGTGAGTGGAAAATGAAAGGAGCATGCAGTGAATGAAATGGCTTTCTTCTTACATAAAAAAAATAAAAAACTGATGCTATGCTTGCTGGGAGGGAAATGGGGACTAATAATTGACACTATAAAAAACATTTCACTCAATTTTAAATCGAATTTTATTGCAGGTTCAATTTTGTATCCTAATTCCGTGCTACCAAACATGCTGTGAATGTGAATTTACATTATTTTTTGCCCTATTTTGTTCTGCTTCAGCTAGAGGGAGGGAGGGAGAGAGAGAGAGAGAGAGAGAGAGAGAGAGAGAGAGAGAGAGAGAGAGAGAGAGAGAGAGAGAGGTTTTCCTGCATAAGTTTAATTTCAATTGTTAAGTGTGCTTTATCTGTTTTATTGGACCAAAAAAAGTAAATAATATGGTCTCTCTTTGCAGCCTTAAGTAAGCATTTTGTGGCTGTAAATTAAACTAGCATCGTAAAAGCGCTATAGCCATCCAATATAGGGGATTTCTTCTAACAATTCCTTATTTGATATTTCCCAGAATGTATCGGTATTCACTATTATCTTTGTATTTGAAAGAAATTTATTAGTCAATATAATTTTGGGCAAGGTACACGAAAAGTGGGTTGATGCATGTTCGCGTATGGTAACTTAAATATCTTTTGGGAAGTCCACTAACTATTTATTTTTAAAGGTGCGAGTACAAGCTATACGTGGGCTTCCTCTTTTTTGCAAGGATACTCCGGAACATCTGGCTAAAATTGTTGACATCCTTGGTCAGCTCCTTGTAGCAGGTGATTAGCTTTTGGTATCTATTTTTCGATTCTTAATGATTTCAGTCACTTGATTAGATAACAATATCATCCTTGGTGTTTTTAGGAGATAACTTGGAGCGTGACGCGGTGCATAAAGCCCTCATATCTTTATTGCGGCAGGATGTTAAAAGTAGGTTCCAGTGGCTGTATTATACATTTTTTTCCTCATACCACCAATCTTTTCTTTTTCCTTTTTGAGAAGGGAGCATCAGTGAAGGATTCTGCTTGACTATGCCGTTAAACGACAAATATCATGAGCACTCCAAAATTTTTGTGATTTAATTGAACTCATTTCCATATATATATATGTTCTTTGTATCATTTTAAAGAGAAAATAACTCTTTTTTTAAACACAGTAGAAAAGGTTGAACGACTCCTATATTGAAACAGCAACTTTAAACATTAGACACGTATAAATCCAGCTAGTTGCATAATCTAAATCAACAACAATGAAGCACTACCTATTGGTCACTTGTGCAGATCCGAAATGTATTAATTCCAACATGTGTAAAAAAACACCAAAGTTTATTGAAATTTGCGACTAAATTTTATGTTCTTCACAAACTTTATTTTGTTCCTAATTAGTCACTTTAATATTTAAATTGTTTCAGTCACATCACCTAGTTAGTCTTCCATCCAATATTTAACCTAACTGCCTCTACAGAATTTCAATGTGTTCTAATCTACCATTTTTTTAATGTCAAATGCCACTTGGGCAATTCGTGGGCACATTACACGAGTCAGTATCCTAGGTCTAATTGTTATTTGTGAAAGCCTATTTGGCATCTTAAAAAATGTATGTACCATCATAGTCCATCATTTGGATTTTTATAATGCCTGTAATCCATTTCTATGGGATTTATATTCTAAAAACCTGCTATCACTTCATTTTTATTGAACTACAGCAGACTGTGCTTATCTAGACTTTATTACTGCATTTACACATTGGGTTTGTGTATATGTTTCATGTTTGTATTCTGAAGCTGTTCAGTATGTCTGCTGCAGCTTCCTTTAACAGCTTTATTTAGGCACATTGGAAGCACCGAAGATCGAAGTGCTGATGATATTAGCACTTGGGAGACCATAGGTGAAAAGGTCCTCTGCTTTATTAGAGATAAGGTAAAGGGATGCTTAATCTTTATGGTGTTTTTTCATTTCAAAGAGGTCTTCTGGAAATGTTTGAATTGTGAATGAGGGCATATTGCAGGCGTTTCCTCTTAAGGGAGAGCTACTAAAGCCACTGGACGAAATGGAGAGGCATTTAACTAATTTGATAAAGCAGGTATATTCTTGTTTAATATGAAGCATTGTAAGCTTAGTGTTCTTTCTCTTTAATGGCTCATTTATTTTGCTTAATTGACCATTACTTTTCTTTAGTTCTACAGTTCTGATCTAGGAGCTCAACACTTGTTTACTCCCCACATTTCCTGTTGCAGAATTTGCAAGATGTGACAGCCGTTGAATTTAAAATGTTTATTGACTTTTTGAAGAGCTTGAGCTTATTTGGACAGAAGGCTCCTGTGGAGCGTGTTGAGGAACTTGTTGAGATCATCGAAGGCCAGGCTGATCTTGATGCTCAATTTGATGTATGTTCCTTTTCCAGTAGATGACTAGTGGTGGGCATTTTTTTGCCTTTTTTGCTATCTGTTTAGTTATTGCTGCTCTTGCAGACTTCTGTTTAGATCCAACTTCATTTTTATCACTCATTTTCTCAAAGATAGTGTTAGTTATCAAGTTCAAGAATTCTTGCTTCAGTACTCATTGATGGCCCTGTCAAGCTTATTTTCCCAATTTTATTTTGTTGAATGAATATTTTAACCTTTTTTCCAATTTAAAATTTGGTGAAATGTATTTGCTTTGAGAAAATGTCTTATGTTGTTTTTTCCTGGTGTGGTACACTTTGATGTAATTCTATAGACCATTCAAAGGTCAATTCAATTTTGGTTGAACAAATTGCTGCAACGATAAGTTATAAGACGGGTGACCTTTGGCAAGTCCTCGAATTGCACCTCTTAAAACTCTTCCTATGTTTCTTCACAGTGGGTAGTGTACTTGGAATGCGGATGGAGGAGGGTTGCTCTAGGTTGACAACTAATGCAGAACTTTATCACTTATGACATCAATATTGGTTTCTATTATGTATATGCTAATTATTTTGTAATCTTATTTTATAGTACTTCCATCTAACAAGCTTTCTCCTCTTAACTCTTATCAGGTTTCAGATGGTGATCACATTGACCGATTTATATCCTGCCTGCGCATGGCCTACCGTTTTTCATGGTATGTTCCTTAACACTAATTTGAACAGTTAATAATTGTAGTTTTGATCTGTTAACTTCATTGTATGTGGTTCCAGAGGGGTGCATCAAGCAGTAAGTTTCTCAACTATCTGAACAAGCAAATTATACCAGTCTTTGACAAGGTAGAACTTGTTATCTGAACTGAATTACCACCAATTTTGTGAATTATTGAGTTACATATTAAGTTTTTGAGCTAGCAATTTGTCGACGAAGCATCTCGTTATTTTACTTCTACTTTTGACTTTTGCTGCTTCATATTGTGGTTATCTAATGAATGTTAAATCTCTTTCCCCTTTTCTTTCCCCTTCAGCTTCCTGAAGAGTGAAAATTAGACCTGCTCAAGAACCTTGCAGAATGTTCTCTTTATGCAAGACCACAGGATGCAAGACAGATTCTTCCATCAATTATTCAACTGTTAAAGGTATTTCTTTTGAAGGAGATGGAAACTGTGCTGTTTTTCAAGTTGCCTGCATATTATCAATTGTAATCCCTCCTCTGCTGATCCCTTTCTTCAGTTATTGTATAATTATTCAAACATTCTATTATTGGGATAAATTAAATAGATAAATCTCTCTTCACAGCATGATTCTGCTTGCTTTTATTGGTTTTGAATTTTTTTCCCTCTAGATTGCCTTTCCTCTTGTTAATTTCTATCTGTGAATCATTTTGTTTCTTCAAACATATGATCTATTAGCTTTCCTTGATTGCATTAATATCTCTCTCTCTCTCTCTCTCTTCTGCTTTCTCATATATTTGGACCCACATATATATGCTGAGAAACACATAAGATATTCTCTCTCTCTCTCTCTCTCTCTCTCTCTCTCTCTCTCTCTATAAATATATATGTGCACACAAACTCATATTAGAGAACCTTTTGGCTAATACGAATGCCGCCACGCAGATATTTCTATTTACAAAATACGCTCATGCTTTATTTTCTTTCATTCTTCAGTGACATTAATGTTTTGATACAAGTTTTGTCGATGAATGAAAAATTCATTCAAAATTTAGCCCCAGTTTGATGGCTATTATAACGAGAAATTGGGGGAAAATAATTTTTTGAATAGTGATTTTTTGGAGAATGTGTGGTTAAAAAGAGGGAAAAGTTTTGGGCTTGCTTACAAAATATTTTATTGTGTGAATGTGTGGTTGAAAATGAGTGAGAGAAATAAAGTGTGTTGAAATAAAGAAAGTCAAACAGGGGCTTACAGTATTCTTTATCAGATATGTGATGCTGTCAAAACTTATTTAGTGCTATATACCTGCATGTCCCATGGCGACGATTTGCACAGCAACATGGTGGCTACAAATTACTTAAATCTATAATAGGACACTTGATACGCCATGTTTTATGATTTTTAGATTGGTTTAGGTAATTCTTTCTCAAGAATCCTTTTTGCCTTTTTGTCTATCAGAAATATATGGTTCGAAGGAAGATTGAAGAGATAAACTTCACGTGTGTCGAGTGTCTGTTGTATTCATTTCACCATTTAGCTCACAAGGTAAAAGTGATATATTTTACCCGTCAATATATCTATGATGTGCTTCAAAGCTGACTTGAGATTTCTCTGTGTGATTTATTTAGACCCCAAATGCCACAAATAGCCTGTGTGGCTGCAAGATATTTGCTGGTCAGCCTTCAGACAGACTTGGAGAAGACTTTTCAGATCTAAACAAGGACTTAAACAGAGAGGTACTTTATGCACCAATTCCATGACTGATATTTTCTGAATTTAGCACAAAGCTTTGATATAGGACAAATAAAGTAAAAGACTAATTCTGAGGCTTAAAACCTCATGTAAGTTATAGAAGAACTTAGGTGGGGGTGGATATTGGTGAGTTTTATTGGATCAAAGTTTGATCACAGAAAAGTTGAAAAAGAGAACATAATTGTTCTCAGCCACCAATGAACTCTACCAGTAGCAATAACTCTTTGGGTGAATGAGTTTGATGTTCTTGAGTGATAGAATAAGAAAAATTTGCTTATTTTCATGCAATAACAGAGTTTATTTATGCGCCCTGATTTATTTGCTTGATTCTTAGTTACCAAATCATGCATTTTATATAATCAGGAGTCAATAGTTGTGAGCATAGCAAAAATAACAAAAGCAACTGGTTTCTTTTACTTTCTTCCCCTTTTCCATTTAAGTTCTCTACTGTTATCTTTAAAAGAACATCAACTTTGAACTTGACTTGGATCTATAATGAAACAGATTGAGCACTATTGAGGATTTAGCAAAGGCTATGAATAAGAAATTGACCCAAGGGATGGCTGAACACAATAAAGCTATGGCAGCTGCGAAAACGGAAGAAGAAAAGGATGTCATTGTAGGTTTTCTAGTAGCTAGTTTTGTCATCTCATAACCACTTTCCTGTGTTGTATTAGGCAGAGTGGACGCTGATTGGTCCATTTACTTTGCATTGATTTTTCTTTTTCCTCTACCTGCAGAAGCAGCAGAAGCAGAGTGCTACAACTGGTCTTCGAACCTGCAACAACATACTGGCGATGGCCCAGGTGAACTCTTTTGCTAATGGCTCAAAATTATTCTTAAATGAATTCTAGAACAAAATGTTTCCACGACTGCATGGTTTATTTGTTTTTTTTCAGTTTTTGTTTCAATAAATTGTTTTATATTTATGAATGAAATAGTGTGGAGAAATGTACTTTTTTTTAAGTCTTTAACATATCTTCTTTCTATTGGGTCTTGCATCTGGTATTCAGCCATTGCGTGAAAAAGCACCGTCATTTATTGGGGATCAGAAAGTTACTTTGTCATGGAAAGAAGTAACTAAAGCTTCAACTCCGTCAAGTACCGCTGCTGCTGGGTAACTGAGACAGCACCTCCTTAAGCTATCATTGTCACTATTCAGTTTTCTATGTTAACATTCTTGGTTTACCTTGTGCAGTCAAAAACGAAATGCTGCTGCTAATGGATCTAACCACAATGCAGCCAAAAGGGGTAGGGGAATGGGATGAGTACAAAACCAACTTCTTAACAAGGCATTTGAAGGTTTAAATGGTGGACGAACTGGTGGTATCGCTGAAACTGGACGAACTGGTGGAAGAGGAGGTGGATGGCGGTGTCGTATTTGATGAATTTTCGGAATTTGTTTTAATTAATTTACCCAAGAATGATGGGGGGTGGAAAGTGGATGAGATTGTGGACTTGATATGAATACTCTGCGCGTTCCCTTTTGGGGAATTCCATCATCACATTAATTGGGAAAAGCTGGTAGGGTCTTCTTGTTGGCTCCTCCCACGTGCAATAATGACACTTCCTCATTTAATTAGGTTAATGAGTCCCACCGTCTCTCCCAAATCATGTACGAGGGTTTAGAAATTTTGGGGATTGTGATGTTAATTAAAAATTTGTAATGATTTTCATTTTTTCAAATGCTTTATGCCTCCTCTGGATCGAGTTCGTGTTGAGTCGGGCTTTTTCATTTTTTTTTTCAAAATTCATTTTTGACTACTTGATATACTTTTGTACATAATTTCTTAATTTTTTTTTTTTTTTTGTACTTTTTAATTGGACGTCACTTTTCAAAAAATAAAAATTAAACAAGGATATGATTGAAGGTTTTGATGGTATTAGGTTAGAATCTTTGTCGTGGGTACCTTCAAATTCAATGAAGCCAACTTTTTCCTCCATTGCACATGCATGCATGTTTAGCGCCATATGTTACTCAGAATTGCATATCAATTAAAGATTCTTTGTAATCAAATGGTGATGCTAATCTTTAAATTTGATAGCATATTTGGTGTAAATATAAACACACATATTTTTAGAGGTAAAATTTGTTCTTAATAAGCTTTTTCTATTACGACTTCTTGTAATAATTACTATGAAAGTCAAATTTCAATTTACGTGATAGTGAGACTATTATCTAATAATCGAGTGATGGACAAGAAAGTAACATCAATATATCCACAAGCCTTTTCGCAAATGAAAATAATAATAAATGCAATTGGGACAAGCTTTCTGATGACACAAGTGGCTTTGTACTTGTCACTAATCATTATTAGTGTCTTTTAACTACTTTTAACTAACAAAATAAACATAAATAGCACTAGGGTTGAATCATGGAAGTTACCAAGAAAGAAGCCTCTATGAATTCCGTGTGTGCGCGCGCGTGTGAGAGAGAGAGAGATAGAGACCCTCCATGTGACTGAGTTGAGAAGAAGGCAAATTGAGGTGGGGACATAAAACATTTCACATGGGGAAGAGGAAGACATTATTCGGCAGCCTCTTTCCCCTTCACAGCTCATCCTCTCTAAATCCTACATCCTCCCACTATACCCCCATTCAATATTTTTTATCACACTGCATTACCTATTTCATTAGAGTAATGTTGTTTATAAGTCGAGTTTACAATCAACAATTTATGTGACAGCATGGTCACTGTTACATTCTTGAATGAAGTTGAAATGTATTTTAAATAATTGAAGATTATGATAATTACTCATTCTTATATTAACCTTGTTGAATCATGTCCACTCCATATGACTTCTAGAGTTCGTTTTTAAAATCATTAAATCTCTTTTGGGTCAAGTTCCTAAACTTGAGAAGTCTCGTTTCTCTAGTGGGTTGATACGTGACTTTCTTCCGATGGAAAATCTGCTTGCACCTCAATATGAAAAGAACTAAAGAATCGTATGCTGACAAACTATACAAAATTGATTATAAAGATTGTCTAAGGATTTCTTCTAATCGTACAGATAAACTCTAATGGGAATATGGGATTATGCACAAGAACAAAACCCAAAAAAAGAATGAATCTTTGATTCTCCCATATGATAACAAGTGTGGTGAAGAGGCAAAGTCACATCGGCACGTGGTGGCTGATTCCCAGTTATTAAACTACTGCTACATTCTCAGAGAAAACCGTTGGATTTCGATGACCCTTCTTCTCAACAGCTGTAGCTAGCTGTCCTAATCCTCCATCCCATGTGACCCACCCAACCCCTACCCCTACCCTTCCCTCCAAAACTTCTGGGCCTTAAAAATAAGAACACTGCCCTACAATCTTGATGATACCCTACACACAGACACTTGACAATTCATCCTCAAATCACTCAACTCTCTTGTCTAAGAAATTCTTCATTCAAGATTTTCTTGAACTTGATTTCTATTTTTGGTTTGGGCATAATTGAGTAGAAGATTTGAAGGCTGTTAATGCATGGAGCAATTACCACCAAAAGTCTCATCCATGGCACACAATTGGCCTTCATTTCCATTCCAAATGATGCCACTTCATGCTCCGCAAAATTCATGGGTTGATGAATTCCTCGACTTCACCTCGACACGGCGGAGCATGCACCGGAGGACGGCGAGTGACCCTGTTGCCTTCGTTGAAGTGTCGGGCAATAATAATAATGGGTTTGAGAGATTGGATGATGAGCAGTTGAGAGACATGTTTTCTGATGATATGGCGGACGTGGGGCCTACAACGAGGTCTTCGTCTAATCCTTCCTCGCCATCGGATCAAAACGGTGAAAACATTGAGAAGATAAAAACGGTGGTGGAGGTGGAGGAGGAGCGCCACCGTGTGCAGCCGAAGAATGAGCCTGGTGAGGTGGATAGTTCATGCAAACCACCAGTAGAGTCATTGCCTCCTGCCAAGTCTTCTGATAATGCTTCTGGGGATACCATTGTTGACCCAAAGAGGATCAAAAGGTAAAATATAATTTGCTAAAAAATTGCAATAATTCTACAATTTATCAATGTTATTTAAGGAAAAATTACCCAAAAAAACATTTACATTTTGGAGTAAAAGATGTTTTTGGTCTGTTGAATGTGTAAATTTTTCTATCAGTTGGCATAATTTAACCGATATCGAATTGATTCTTAACAATTTGCGTCAAGAAACCAATTTCGGAATCTGAATGCTCATTTGAGCTTTACACATAGTGAACTATTTTTTTCCTAACGCATTCATGTCGATTGCCAGAATTTTGGCTAATCGCCAGTCGGCTCAAAGATCAAGAGTGAGGAAGTTACAATACATTTCTGAGCTCGAAAGGACTGTAACAACATTGCAGGTACGCATGTCTCGTCTGGAGCACTTGTCGGTATTAAAGAATAAAAATAAGTTAAGAATTTACTTATAATTTGTATTCTCGACTTTCCGTAATATTAGTGCAGTCCTAATTGTTGACTGAATGCAGAGTGAAGTATCAGCTTTGTCACCAAGGGTTGCATTTTTAGACCATCAAAGGCTGCTTCTCAATGTTGATAATAGTGCTCTTAAGCAGAGAATTGCAGCATTGGCTCAAGATAAAATTTTCAAAGATGGTAAGGACTATAATTGAGAAATAATTATCACTTTATTTGCTCTTTTTTCGCAAATTGTATTCTAAAAAACACGAATTTACGTGCTCAAATCGCGTGTTTCTCATTTATAAAAAAGATATATCAAATATTTGACTGTTGAAGTTACTTGACTTGGACATAAAGAAATTATCAGCATGTTACGCTAGCTTAAAAGTTACTTAAACCTACTTTTAAATATTTTTTTCCATCAAACATTTTTGTACATGTTTCTTTTTTCTTTACTATTTTTGACATTTACTGGTATAAATTTATATTAAATGACAGCCCATCAGGAAGCATTGAAGAAGGAGATAGAAAGATTGAGAGAAATATATCATGAACAAAACATTAAGAAGATGGGCGGTAAAGCCACCGCGGAAGCACCACCACCACAACCACCGGTAGCCGCCACCTTCGAATAATTTCTCGAGGGTGTGAGGCCGTGGTGCTGATAACCTGCATGTGCAATCAGATCTCGTGATGTAGTGGGTGGGACCCCTTATGTTCCATGATTTTATAGTATTGCTACATGAGTTGGGGTAGGGTATCATTTTCTTGAAATGTTGACAAGATAGGTAAAAGGAGAAACAATAAATTTGGCTCCTTTTTGCCCGCAAATTGTGGTTAGAATTTGTTTCATTCATTGTTTGTGTTTGTATTTAGGTTTAAGAAAGTCAATGTTGGAGGCTGAAAATTACTTATAATTTGCTCATAATTAGCTTTTTTTATTGTGAATTATGCTGTCAAGATAGAATTTTATTGTATTTATTGTCTCATTGGTTTAATCTACCTGGTATTCTTTTAGCATTTTGGTTAGCATTTGCGGTAAAATAAAGAACACAGTAGCGCATTATTAGGCTTTCCAAACGATGGGACTGAAACACACTTCAAAGTTGAAAGGCGTATTTATATTTAAGGTTCTAAACAGAAGTCGACATATAGAGCTCTCAGTGATGAACAATGCGACAGATTGGACTCAACAGAAACCCCGTTTATTTGTTTAGTATTTACTATTTACAGTCCGTAGCAACCTACTTGAGAGCCAATTATATACGATAACTAGAGTCTATCTTCACATGCACGTTAATTTTGATCCATCGAGGATAATGCACAAATCTAGACTTGTGTCCGTGAATGCGAATTACTTGGAGAATTTTCGGGATTTTCATCAGCAGCATCACTTACTTTTCTTGAAAGTCTGTTTCTGTGATATCCCAACTTCTTCAAAACCATTATTATCGGAATCCAAATCCCTTCATATTGAGCCATGGAATTCTCATATCTGCCTTTTGCCCGAAAATAGTAGATTAAAAGTGATGTTGATGATGTGACTCCTGTAATTATAAACAGCACAAAAAAGTTCTGAGGGCTAAGACTTGCAGTTTCATTGTCTGATTGAATATCTACACATTGCTCAGAAGCTATTAAGCGCTGCTCCAAATCGTTCAGCACCCCATTTTCACGAACATTCAGTAATGCTTCATCTATGTCAGGGAGTAAAAGGGATCCCTTTGGAAATGCCTGAGATGATGAAATCAATAGAAAATTGTGCACATGTCAGATTATTGATAAAAAATGCAATTGACCTACACGTGAATGTGTGTATTCTTCTCAATGGCTTAAAGTTTTAGGCGAGGGGTTCATAAGGGAAGTGAAATTACAAATCCATATCCTCCAACTTGGTAAATAGGACCAGCTATGGTGAAGCTCTTGCAATATTTGGCGACGAAAAGTTTAGCCACAGGAGCTTCAAGAAAGGCTGCTGCAATAGCACCACTTCTGAGAGCCTGTGCATACTCATCTGTTGACGTGAAATTCCTGATGTTGCTTGATTTAAACTCTAAAGGACCCTCCAAATATCCCCTAAC
This sequence comes from Fraxinus anomala, assembly GCA_903798345.1. NCBI lineage: Eukaryota > Viridiplantae > Streptophyta > Magnoliopsida > Lamiales > Oleaceae > Fraxinus > Fraxinus anomala. The sequence goes on along the minus strand of CAIGRN010004072.1, from coordinate 2,916 downwards.
GAAAGACCTCTGCGAGTAGCCAATCACCGCGTTATTGCTCTTTAGTGTCTCAATATTTGCTATTTTTGGTTTAAGATTTTGCAGTGTGAGCATGCTGGTAAGGCTGGCTGTATAGCTATGTGTGATGATCAGAGCCACAAAAAGCCATACCACCGTCGCCATACGTGACAAATTGCTATGTAATTTCTCACCTGCCGACAAATTAAGCCACAAAAAATCAACAAAATTTCATTTGAAAACTACTATGATCATCTTGTGTGTCTACGTTACCATGTAATGAGAACAGTGTTGCAAAAGTCAACCAAAGTAGAGTGCCTATTTGGTTCAGAATTGGTCCTCTTAGTTCAGAGCAGTAATTTCGCTCAATGCTCCATACGACGAATCCATTGAAGACATTAATGAAAAATGTGAGAAACGTGAGAAACCACATGGCTTTTGTGAAAGGCTTCACAAACAGCCAAGCTCTGCTTGAATGCCATAGAATTGGCACTACCATTACTAGTCCTGTCTCGGTATGAGCGTGCGTGAATTCTACATATTCACATCGATTTGATATTATGGCGATGTCACCAACTGCTGCATCAAATTTCTGCTCAAACAACCGAGACTCATGTCAGTATATTACAGGAATGAACTATCACTAGGAGAATATAGAATATCTTACCTTTGATTGAACTTTCTTTACCAAATCAGTGTAGTTTCCTCCAAAAGGAATGAATTCATATTCTAGAGAATACTTCAAATGCTTTGCAGTTTCGTTGAACACATCCACAGAAAATCCCGAAAAAGTGTACTTATCTGTGGAAGAATCATAATCTACTTTCACAAATTTGTTTGTAATGGATCCATTGGGAACTCCAATTCTCAAAGGATTTTCGATTGTGGGAAGATCCCATCCTCTTGGAGCAGACGATTGCCCTCCAAGTCCTGGCCAATTCACATCTCCTAAACTCTCCATGGATAAATTGTACACTCCATGATCTATAGTAGGGGAGAATCCTAGATTCTCAGTCCAGAATCCCAGTTCTCTATAATGCTTTCCAATGATATTGATTATCTGAAATTGAGTTGTGGGCTCTAATTTTTGCCGCGTAAACTGGATATTCCCACTTAAACCATTGAAATCCATTTTGAGAATAGTTTCCAAAAGTTGCCGGCCATTGCTGTTGGTACCTTCATTCATTGCTAATCCCACTGTCCACACGGCATCATAAGCCTGCAGTGCAAAGATTCCAGGCTTGTGATGCTTTCCCTCAGGGTACTTCCGGCCAAAGATCCCATAAAATCTTGTCGAAAAACTATTGAAATCCGGTCCAGTCTCAAGAAAAGAGTTCCTCACACCTACCACACCTTGCATAGAGGAAATTAAAGAAAAATTCATGGAATGCACCGAACTTGTAATGGAGTCAGTGGTGATCCATACATATTCCTTCTCCATCATCCTTTTTTCCTTTGCCATTCCAAAAATACGCGTCGCGAGTTCTAAAGAATTGTGCACGACGAACACTCTACATTGCTCTTGTTTCAGATTTTCGAGTTCTTTATGCAACAAAGAGGAATCAGCAAAAGAAGGAAGGGGTAAAAGATTGCTTATTTCGACACCAACTGCTTGGAAAGCACCATATAGATAAGGACTGATTCCATTGGCTGCTGAATCTGTGTCCTCATATATTACATTCACCCGGCGCCACCCCCACGATTGAATTATATTAGCCACTGCCTTCATTTGTACGTGTGTCCCGGCCGCAGCTTGAATGAGGAATGGCCAATGCTCGGCCACCCTCGGTGGACAAGAATTGGCAAATGAAAGAATTGGAACCTCATAGCGTTCACTAACCTCAGCAACTGTGGATGTTTCCTCCCATGATCTTGGTCCAAGAATCACTTCCACCTTGTTCTTATTGATCAGATGTCTTGCTGCAAAGAAATTTAACAAAGTTCTTAGATTTCTACGGCTATTCTTACACTTGTACTAAGTATTAATGGGTCATTCGACAATTACCTGCAAGAGCTGACTGTAAAGGTTTACGTTTAGAACACTTCAACCTCAGCATAAGAAACGTTTGATTGTGCTGCATGTTGAAATCTTGAATGGCCATATCCATGGCAACTCTTTCCTCTTTGCCTACTCGAGTGTTACAATCAGATATGGCGCCGATAACGCGCTCGCCTCCATTAATGCCTTCTGGTATTAAGACCAATGCTTCAAGAAAGAATAGGAGAAGAAGAAATGTTTTCATAATTAATTGTCCGAAGGTAGGCAAAGATACATATGACACCGCTAAAATATATGCAATGTTCCAATTCAATTCATAGCTTCCATTATCATTGTAGTTAATGAAATTTCAATCGTAATGAATGAGTTAGAAATTTCCTGGTAATGAAGATTGACAATGAAATTCTTTTTATCATGGTTAGATATTTCTTGGCAGAATTCATTAATCAATTCAAAAAATTGACCCAAGAAAGGTGAGTTTGAGACTTTGAGGCTGTCTTGTCTTCTTATATATGTGATGCAACTATCATTAATATAATTTAGAGTAATTAGGGTGCGGTTCGCATGGCTTTGAAAAGCCAAAAACTAATTCTCAGATTAAAAATCTATTTTCGAACATGTTTATATAATTTTTTGAAAGTATTTTGTCTGATAAAGTTTTAGAGTAAACTGGCCTAATTAAGGTAGCTCTTCTACAAGAAGCGAAAGCCCTTTCAAATGGACCCTTAAAAATAAATTGATAAATAAATGAGGGGAACAATACACATTTCACGGGTTGCCTTTCTTCTTAGCACAGAAAGGGACACCATGCGGCAGTAGTCTGCTCCGCTAGACTACCTTCCGCCTTTTCTCGATCGTTTCAGGACGAAAGAATATTTGATTACAAATTGTTGAAAGCTTAAAACACAATTGAAGAAAAC
>CAIGRN010004054.1:0-26371 GCA_903798345.1 Fraxinus anomala | reverse complement strand
TAGAGAGTTAGAATAACACTTCAATGATAGCAAATAATAAAGCTCAAGCGTTTATGAAGAAAATTTTGATGAATAATTGATAATGTAATAGTTTGTATTTTTGTATCAAAGTTTTCAAACCAATGAGCTCTTTTAAAAAATAATGCAAATTAAGTATGAATATAGATTTACACTTAAATCAAAGTGTTGGCAAAGAAAACTTCTACCGATGATAAAGAATAGATGAGATTGTGAGAAATTCTTTGCAATATAGAGTTTTTGATAAATTAGATGAAAATAGGTTTGATCGATTAATAAACGCTTTGGAATAAATGAAGTAGAATATATAATCAAGTAAACTCAATGATTTCTAATAAATAAACTCTTAAAAAATCTCTTGTAAGTTGGTGGTATTGAATGCAAAAGAAATGGATATTTATAGAGCAAAAAGAGACATTCTCGGGTAAGTTCGATTGACCAAAATTTTGGGTTGACCAATTTTTTGAATAGCCGTTGTAAGATTCTGATAGTTGGACTTTCGGTTGACCAATTTTGATTTTATTATTTTTAAATTACTTTTTCAAAATCTATTTCATATTATGATTCAAAAGCATTTTTATGCAAGTGATGAATTATGAAAATAATTTGAGCTTTATGTACTTGTTAAGAATCGAAGAGTTAATACATTTACATTTAAATTCTGATAAACTACTTCTGAGATTTAATTTTCAAATTTCTTGTCCTTGTTCTTTTCGAGTTTCATTTGATTGCTTGTTCTTCAACGGATGACGATTTGACTCTTTGAATGCTTAAGAAGATATATTCATGAAAAACTCAAAAAATAAAATTTGTTAGAAATATAAGTGTATTGTTTGTTATAATCAAAACAAGTGAAATTATATTAAATCATAGGTCAACAGAATATTCCCTTTTAAATTTCAAAAAATCTCTGGAAGTCTCAAATCAAACACACAATTCACGATATTTTTTCACATAACAATATAAATTTTAGGTTTAGGATAAATTTCATAGACACTAAACATTTAGCCAAAATCTCAACAAGATCTCTAGCTTTGTCTCAATTGGGTCACTGAAATTCAACTAGGTCATTGATGAAAGCTGCTTAATCCATAGTCATACCACAATCAATTTTTTTATCAAAATTATGCATAGCACGTTAATTTACTATTGCTCAACCTCATACGAGCAATTTTTTTTAAAATCAACTCAACTTGACATGTTCGAATGGCAAAATCGGGAACCGGATCCAAAGTCATGCCGATTAGGTAGAAAAAACTATCCTTTAAAAATTAGTTTAAAAAGTCACAAACTCGTCTAGTTTTATGAAAACCATTTGCATGTTTCCAATTTCACCGGCTTAAATTTATGAACATCATCCAAACATTCATCTTTTGAGATTTTGGAATTTTTAATTTTTTAAAAACAATAACTGGATTTGACCCAATTCGATCCTTGACTTTTCTTCTTTTGAGTCTATGCAAAGAAGTACTTATTGTAATGGGCCCACACGCTTTGTTCCATGCCCTTTTCTCAGGCCCGCTTCAATAAATTTAGAAAATTATTTTTGTATTCAAAAGTTGGGCTAAATTTTATCCGTGGTCAGTGAACTTTAAGCATAATTGTAATTGGATTACCAACTTTTCATCATTGTGTCAAATTCACGTATCACTCTCTAAGTAACTGATAATGCTTAGTACATGATACCTTAGAAACAAAAATGGTAAAATGAGGATTATAAGGATGTATTTATATTAGAAAGTTGAAATGTGGGCTTTTAATACTTGTGCAGTGTTTTAAAAGTTGACTTGTGCACAAACTGGAGGCCCACATCTTGTAAATCCTACACGTGTCATAGAAACAGATGAGATTGACGGGTCCCACCTGCCAGAAAATGCCTACCGCCTACTTGATCTCTGATTAGTACTCTGACTATGATTCGGCGCCAATAATATGCATTTTCAAAATAAGTCAATTATGAAATAAAACTCTTTCGTATGGATCATTCGGCGGGAGTCGGGACACTTTCAAACATGGGTACCTCCTAAAGAGTAATGGAAGTGTACAAAATTAAGCTTTTTAGCTTGTGAGCATAGCGATGTAAGTTGGTTGATCCTCAGATCTTGTTTGAAGATTATACAACCAGTTTATCTATTTTCTTGAAAGACAAAGGGAGACGACGGAGTATGATCAATCTCATCGTCGGTGGTCTTTTGACTTAATATATGTACCAGCCACCTCTAACATTTGATCCACCTCTTTCAAATACTACAAGATTTAACCAAGCATATTTGGACATTTATCGTTATATTGAATTTGGCAAAGCCTCGCAGTCAAAAAGAAAATATTAAGCAAGAAGACGGTAAATCATAAAAGCAATACACACCTCGTTGATAGCACCAGATTTAATTTTGGATTGCATTATGCACCATTTCTTGAAATGTGCACCGGTCAGAATTCAAAATTTCCATTTCTATATTCATTTCAAATGTGGAAGTTAGTACATAAAGAGGTTCCTACGGCAAGTAATGGTCTTAAAAAAATATATGACGTGACCATGCTATTAGAGGCGTGATTCATTATTGATTTTAAACCTTTCCTTATATAGGCATGATTTATACCTTTCCTTCTATAGCTCCCAAGTGTAATTTTGTTTCCTTGTATATTCATATAACGTATATAAATAAAAGACAAAAGGAAAGAAGAAATCATTCAGCCGAAATATTGTCATAGTATCAAAGACCTAGAAATTTTCGAATCTGAAGTCTTCTCGTATGCTTCCAGACGCCTTTTGTGGTCGGAGGTTGTTCATTGTGGTCAGCCTTCTATTCATCGAAGTGGGAGCCTTTTGTCGGCATCTCTCACTTCCTTTCAGTGCCGATTTGTCCGCTCTTAATGTTGTCGTGTTACTTTGTGCCATTGAGGTTAGATTCAGTAGTTTCGGCATCTATGGAGTTGGGTCTTGGAGGTTAGATTCTAGTACTTTTCAATCTTTTTTACAAACCAAAGGTATTATTTATCATCGATCTTTCCCTTCTACCCCTCGACAAAATAGGGTGACAGAATGGAAGAATCATCACATTCTTGATATGGTTCAAAGTCTTCTAATTGAGCCTTCTGTTCTTTCTTGTTTTTGGTGTGAAACATTGTCTACCACCGTTCATCCCATAAACCGATTACCTTCTCCCATTCTTAATAATGATTCTCCATTTTATAAACTCTTTGGTCATCATCCCACGTATTCTCATCTCCACATCCCTTTGACTGTGTGTGTTTTGTTCATTTACAATCACATGAAAGACAAAATTCACCCCTCATTCTGTCAAGTGTGCCTTTCTAGGATATGGTGGGACTCAAAAAGGGTACGTCTGTTACGATCTTAAGTTAAAAAAATTCAAATTTCTCGTAATGTTTTTTCTAAAAAGAACAATCGTTCTTCAATTTAGAGACTGCGGTTTTCCCTTCAATCTTGCCTGATTTCTTCACAGAACCCTCTTGGTACAAGCCGAGTCTTGTTTACACTCGTAGGCATGCTACACAGAGCTTCTTTCTTAGACGATCGTCCCCCTTTCATCTACGACATCAGATCCTGCACCAGATGATCTACCGCTTCCCATTCCTCTTCGTCGCACTTCTCGTGTTCCTCGACCACCATATAGGTATGGTTTTACCTCCCATAGCTCTATGTCCATTATTCTTAATTCGGTTTCCATTCTTTCCTCCTATATACAGGATATGAAACAAGAGTGTAGGTAACATGCGATGAAAGCAGAACTTGAGGCTCTTAAGGCCAACCAAACTTAGGATATTGTGTCATGTCCATATACTGTGAAACCCATTGGTGGGAGCAAATGGGTATATTACGTTAAACTTTGTTCTGATGGTTTTCTTAAGCGCTATAAAGCTCGGTTGCTTTGGGTAATCGTCAAGATTATGAAATAAATTATGGTGAGATGAGACATTTTCTCTTGTGACAAAAATGATGATTGTTCACCTCTTGTTATCACTTGCCGCTTCCCATTCATGGTCTTTACATAAAATGAATGTGAAGAACGCGTTCTTACAAGGCCAAGGAAGACAATTATATGAAACTTCCATCTGATATGCCTCTTCCCTCAGCTAACTCTGTATGTAAGCTAAGACGTTCTTTGTATGGTCTTAAGCAGGTCTCTCGAGCATGGTTTGACAAGTTTCGTAGCACTCTTTTAGATTTTTCCTTTATTCAGAGTCAGTATAACGCATCTTTATTCATTTAAAAGACTATCGTTGGCATTGTTTGTTTGCTGATATATGTGGATGACATTATTATCTCAGGATCTGATCACACTCTTATTCAAAAGCTTAAAAAGCATCTTCACTCGATTTTTCATATACAAGACCTTGATCTTATTTATTTCCTTGGCTTAGAAGTTCATACAGCACAACATGGTATTTTCTTGAATCAACATAAGTATACTCAAGACTTGATTAGGTTGGGTAATTTATATGAAGTCTCCTCCGTTGATACTCTTTTGGAACTTAATGTTAAATATCAAAAAGACGAAGGCGCCTTCGAGACCCTACTCTATATTGGAAGTTGGTGGGGGTGTCTCATTTATCTCACAATCACACATTCGAATATTTCCTTCATCGTTCATACTATCAGTAAATTTAAGATGCACCTTGTCATCTTCATTTGGTAGCTATCCGCCGCATTATTCGATATCTTATTGGGACTCTCCGTGGTTTATTCTTCCCTAAGGGGATGTCTCTTGGGCTCGTAGCTTATAGTGATGCTGATTGGGCTGGTTGCCCTGATTTTCGTGGATCGACTACTTGATGGTGTATCTTTCTAGGTGATACACTCATTTCTTGGAAATGTAAAACAAGATTGTATTTCTAAGTCCTTCACTGAGGCTAAATACCGTGCTATGTCTGCTGCCTATTCTGATATTGTGTGGTTGTGAGGACTTCTTGCAGAACTTGGTATTTCCCAATCACAGCCTACACAACTTCATGGTGACAACACTAGTATTATTCAAATTACAACCAATCCTATGTATCATGAACGTACCAATACATTGATGTATATTGTAATTACATCCGGGACACCTAAGATTCCAAGGTCATCACTCTGCTCAACGGACCACAGATATCTTTACCAAATCCCTGATTCATCGCATCATAACTTTCTCATTGCAAATTGATACTTGTGGACTCACCAACATCAATTTGAGAGGGGTATTAGCATACTATTAGAAATTTATTATTTACTTACAGCTATTAGGTAGTTTCTTTGTACATAATAACTAGTATCCATATATATTTTGTATCGTTAAATATCTTGTATCATTCTATAAAGAAGGGGAATACACACGAGAAATTCATTCAGCAAAATTGGTTTTGGCATCATCACTCTTAGATAATAAGAGATCATTGGTATTAGAGGCGTGATTGATTATTGATTTTATAGCTTTCCTTGTATGGGCATGATTTATAGCTTTCCTTCTATAGCTCCCAATTCCTATCAAATTACAATTTGAAGGATATAGAAAATTTACTATCCATGTTTATGTTGATACTGGAGCATCAGTATGTTCAGCAAGTAAATGGATTATTCCAAAACAATTTTGGGTAACATCTGAAAGAATCTTAAATCTTAAGATTGCAGATAAGTCTGAAATAAGAACCTCAAAGAAATCTCATTAATTGCTCTTGATCTTGAATTTCATTTGGAAATTCATTTATATGTACCAAAATATGTGGTTTTAGGTTTTTATAACCATAAGCTATATCTAACCCAAGGTATCCAATTTTTTTTCTGAATAATTCTGCCTTCTTTTTAGAGAGCACAATTCCTGCATTACATGCTTCTTGTAAAATGGTTATAACATGTTTTTCATGGTTTTCCTCATTATTTGAGAATACCAAAATATCATCAATGTATACACAGCAAAATTCATTGTGTATTTTAAAAATATTGTCCATATGTCTTTGAAAAATACCCGGTGCTTGTTTCAGGCCAAATGGTACTACCTTCCATTGATAATCTCCTTTAGGACAACTAAATGCTGTCAAATGTCTTGCTTCTTGGTCAAATATAACTTGCCAAAATCTTGATTTACAATCAAACAAAGAGAAAATCTTTTTTCCTTTTATTAGTTGCAAAAGACTTCGCATATTTGGAATTAAATATCCGTCTGTTTTAGTTATTTTATTAAGCTGGGAATAATCAACAATCATTCTAGCTTTTCCATGTCTTTTTTTAGCTTCTTTCCTAACCATAAAGGCTGGTGAAGAAAATTGAGATCTACTAGATTCAATAACCTCTAATTCCAGTAATTCTTTGATTTGTATTGAGAATTCTTCCCTATCTTTAGGGTTATAGGCCAAAGCTTTAGCTCTAACTATACTTGTTTTGAATTCATCAAGCAACTTAAGTGTTGCAGTCATATTTCCTTTATTCTTATGGGGATCTAAATGATTTTCTGAGCAACATTCTCCAAGTAGTTTTAAAATTAATTCCATTTGAGAATTTATTCTAAACTTTTGGTTTTCTTCATAAGTAATTAAAATGTCTTTTTGGTGCAATATTTTTCCCTAGAAAGGTTTTGAAATCTTTCTTTTTATTGTCTATTTTGATTGTTTCTAGAAATTTTTCCTATAAGACATTCATAGCAACAGCTTTTCTTTGTTTTGGGATCCATAATCTCTTACTATTCCAAGTAAAGCTTAAGGATTGATAGCTTTCCTTTTATAGCTCCCAATTGTAATTTTGTTTCCTTGTATATTCATATAAACATATATAAATAAAAGACAAAAGGAAAGAAGAAATCATTTAGCCAAAATATTGTCGCATACAGCCCCCAAGTATTTGAAGAATTAAGGCCCTTTTTGATACAAGCAATTTTCCTTGAAAATTGGAAAAGTTTTTCCACTTTCCACAAATTGTAGTGTTTGATAGCACCAATTTGACCTGGAATTAGTTTTCAGTCTCACTCTCTCACGCGCTTCATTTCCGACTTTTAAAGAAAATGTTTTCTTCAAGTTTTGGTGGGAATCCATTTTCCAGTTTTTTTTTTTTTTTTTGGGCAATTGAAAAACATTTTAGACACAATGGTAAAAACAATTATCACTTTTATGGACAATTTTCATGAAAAACAAATTCAAACGGACACCAAAATTTCAACATTTTCCAGTGAAAAATTATACAAATCAAACACAATTAATTACAATTCCCAGTAAAACAATTTCTAGGCAATCCGATTCTCTGAAATTCATTTTCTTTTCACCCATTTTCCACATTTCCAATCAAACGGACCCTGAGATTTAAGAAAGACTTGTTTTAAGATTATCTTGAAATGTCAAAAAATAATAACATAAATGCAGAAGTTTTACAGAATTTATAAGTATCAGGAAAAAATACACTGAAGTTGGTCAAGAAAAGTGGCCCAAGTATTTCAAAATTTAATAGCTCCAGGCTACCACAAATGAAGTTGTTCCACATGTGCAACTTAATTAAAAATATGAGCACAGGTTATAAGGCAGACCATTCACCTAGAGACATTCTTTGACTGAGAAGCACGGAGTCTACCGCTTATCAGTTACACGTTCTTGGGCATAGGTCGAATGGATTTAGTTGGTATAACAAATATACGTAACTTATCTTTGTTGTTATAAAGATTTCTTGCAGAAAGAACTGATAGAAAATTTTTACACCACGATTCCTATCATATTGCTACGTAGTAGATTAGATTCAACCCTTGGATACATGCATAAGTGTGAACATGCATGTCAAATGTTAGAAGAAACGTTGTGATTTGAACATGGTATCCAAGCAGGTAAAGATTTTGGCGTCAGCCATTTAATCAAATTGTGTCTATGCCCCAGACTTTGATAGTAAAAAAATGAATCCTATCTAGATGTGAGGGGACATGTTTTAAAATAAGATTTAAATAATATACAAGTGGCCCTCTTTATAGCTCAAGTTTTCAAATAAAGTGGCTCGTATAACGGACCAAAAGCTAACCAAATTAAGAAAGTTAATGATTATCAAATGACATAAAAGCAACCAGTGTCCAAGCATTAATTAAATGATTTACGGGTATAGATAAATAAGAAGGGACGAAGTTTTCCAAGTTGAGAAAACTACCATGCAACATCAAAGATATGGAAGAAATTACCAGCTTTAATATCCACACTGACTCAGAGTTTGTCTCCAATGACCATCTACAGTGAACCTGATGCACGAAAACATATTACTCAGTTATAAAGTTAAATAAGAACTGCAAATATTCAAAGAGAAAAAATGGATTCGAGAATATATATATATATATAGAAAAAGCTTCAACTGCCTAGTCCTAAAGATAGATCACCGAATAAATTTCTTTAGCCTGCAAACTTGAAACATTCCAATATGTACTTCTACTAGATGGATTGAAACCACGAGACTGAAAAGCACAGAAACAATGGACGACATTTTGAGTACCTCAAAATATGACCCGAAGGGAACATCATGTGCCTGATGTACTGTCTCAAACACCTAATTAAAGAAAAAAGGAAAAAAAAGCTATTATTTCTGCAACGTCACCAAAAACTAACAAACTAGATTGATATTTAAATAAACAGGAATAGAAAAACAAATAAATGTTCCCACCAGTTCTCTTATCTGGAGATAAAACAGCATGTTGCACTTCTGTCATTGCTGTATCTGGAGGGCACGTAGGACTGTTGCACAAGGTTCTATAGGTAATTTGCCTGACTTGACCATTGTACTCGTCAGCAGTATACCACTGACCCATCTGAAGTTAGCATAACAGGAAATATCAGATAGATTCTAGAAAGTTTATGTACAAAACGGTACAGTGGTAATATAGGTGTTGGTTTTTCCTCAGCACAGATGTATAAACCACGCAAAGGTTATAGATCATTTTTGTCTACACATACAGCCACAGTGGTTGACTAACTCTAATGTCTTGCTAGCTTGCATATGGACACGTGTTTACATTATTTTACAGGTTTTTTCCTGTAAAATGTAGATAATGGATTACCACCAAACTGCAGTTCATTTAGTCAGTGTCTGGACAAAGCTCTACAATACAGAACACAGGAGGGACAAATTTTAGGTCTGGAAACTTCTACGCTGGTATCCCAAGCTATAGTGGCAATGCAATGCAATGCCATGAACAAATACAGAGTTCTCCTTACAACTCCAACTATTTGTTTTTACGTACTCCAGTATGTGGTATATATAATATTCTCCCAAGTTGCACTTTGACAGATGATATTAGAATCCATTACTTGCTGTGACATTAGATTCCTTTCTAGCTGTACGATACTCATTTGTGAAATTTGAAGTGTCATCAAACAAAGTTCCAAAAAATTTCTCTGCTGTGCATGGGAACACGCCCTACAAATTATTTTGCAAACAAGAAAGAATTTATCAATATGATGTTAAATTAAGGTAACAAAAAGTAGAACTGTGAGTTTGTGCACACTTTATAAATGCTAGAAAGAACATCCTCTTTGATGAATGGTTAAAACTTTTCAGTCTTGGGCACACTTTCCTCAGGAAGCTCAGATTTCCTTTCACTGCCTCTGACAGAGCTACTATGGCGCAATGCTGACTGTTCCTTATCCTGTGTTCACAAATAAGATCAACAGTTGGATCACTTCGAGCAGATTACCCGAAATTCTTACCCGTGTAGAACAAGGTATATTCCTTAAAGCCAAAGTAGTAACACACATGAACTTAACACTTAGAAGTTTAAACAGCAATGCATAATTCATCATATACTACACGCATATATATCATTGTCTGTTTACAGTTGTGTCACTACTTCATGTCTGAGTATCGCATGTGGACGTTCGGAATGCAGCACGCTAAAAAGTTTTAGTTTCTAATTAACTAAATCTATACATGTAAGGCATTAAAACTGTAACCCGGTCAATCAAATGCTTTAAATGTGAAAAATATAACATTTCCTTTAAAACAATTCCTGTTTTCAGACAATCCAAAAATTGCATGATTATCAATGAGAGAAGACCTCGTGCAATTTTGACTTGCTCACTATCAATAGGTTTCGAGATAAATCATCCTAAATAGGAAGCGGCACTATCTCTAAAAACCAACGGATGTGGAAGAAGGGAAAGGAGGATTAAACAAGAGCAGAGGGTAAAACCTTCTTCTCAGCTTCTAGCAATGCATGATAGTTCTTTACTGCCAGCTGTAAAGCTCTCAGTGCATGGTTTCTGTTCCAGAATGATGCGAACATATATCTGACTCTACCTGAAAGATAGAAATGGCTCATATATGGCATCAGAGTCTTCAAATTAAGTGGAAATACATATACAAACAACAATACAAAATATGAACTTCTAGAATATAAATTAATATATGAAGATCACTACAAATCAGAACAGGATCAGCATAAAACTAATTGAATATTATTTTATTTTCAATAACTAAACAAGATCAAATGCACACTCATGTCTGTGATGGATAGTTGGTAGCCACATCTAGTTTTCACCTACATGTGTTCATAAATAGGAGCTACCTTAACAATAGGCTTGACAATAAAGATAGAACGGCCCTTTTCAAAACGTTCTCTGAAAAAACAAGGAAATATTTGTTTACTTTTCTATCAGTCCTTCTCTCTTGAAAGGAAAACCCTCTAAACTGAAATTTTTTACCTGTTTCCAGAGACACGGTTCGAGGCATTTTCGGAGACTAGCTTGCTTCTATCTTACCGTAAGAAATCCCTGCAAAATCTATTTCAGATAGAGCATACAATCTCAATGGCCTGGGGTAGAGCATTTAATGGGCTAGGGCGACCCCATTTCGACTTACCAACCCAAGATTGCACACGAAAGCACTATTCAAACAATCTCAAAGCCCTATACCGCCCCTTCTCTAGATGAAGCTTTACCACCCCTTCCCTCGAAGAACCCAGCTTTCTCCTACCTATGGTATGTCCTTTGAATCCAATGCCACACAAATGTCGGATGCGTAGTCACAATAGAATGGACAAAATAAAAGATGAGAATGTAGAATCGAGAAGAAATTAGGAGCAGGAAGAGTTAGATGGTTGAAATATGTCTTGCAAAGATTGAAAGAAACTCCTGTTTACAAGAGCAATGTGCTACCAGAATAACCTGGAGAGGCAGACAAAAACTATCAGTGCTTGATGTGGCTGAAAAAAAAAATTTGGTTTCATTGGATCATCAGGTAGATGTGACTGTACGTCGAATAGAGTTGAAGAAAAGGATACTTTTTCGCTAACTCCAAATTTAATGAAAAGAAGACTTAAATTGTTATTGTTGTTGTCTTTTATAGAGGTACATGCGCATTGTATAAAAAAATATTGTATGTGGTTACCACTACATTATCTACACGGTCATCAAGAGAATATAGAATTTTTCGGTGATCTCTACCCAGTATATATTTGTTGTGATCAGACAGCCCACGAAGAAGATTAAAAATGCATCCTTATGATAGCAAAATAAGCTAAACTAAATCCTTCACCATTAATTCTGGGTAATCCAGACACCAGTATATATATCAGAAAAACAAAGCAACTGAAGCAGCCTCGTGGAACTAAATTGATAAGAAATTCTGCAGCTAATTGTATCATCGCTTAATTGCTATGCCAAATTCATGATCATCATCTTCGGTTTTTCCCTTTCTTGAAATGAATTTTCTGCTTGACTTCTACAGCATTTGAGTGATCTCAATAATGTGGTAGATTTTACAGATGCTAATAATGTAGTCGACAGCATGGTCCACTTAAACTTAAGATAGGAAAGTAGTAAAAATTTGACAAAAGGACACTTGATGGAAAAAAATAAATACTAACCATCTGGGTTTTTTAAAGGAGGGACACCATGTCCACCAGCTCCCATACGAAGAATTATTGTAATAGCGGGATTGATAAAAGCATGTTGGCTCCGCCTTATCTGAAATGGAAAAACGACTAAAAGATTCACTATTTTGGACAGCCAGTAAATCCCATCAGTCTGAAAAAAAATAGTATCACAGGAAACAAGGCTGTGTAGAGTAAAAATTATACAATCTGAAACCAGGTCCTAGAAAATAGAAGTTCTTTTGGACTAAAATACCAATAAATATGAATGGCTCATTCCTGGAGTGGTTTCTAAAAGTATTTAGTGAAAATACGAGCACCGACAGAAGATAAAACTTTAAGTGAACACGTTGATAAGTAGTAGATCCAAGGCCAAAACTTATATTTTAGCAAAATAAAAGGTAAATTAGCTTTCATAGGAACAGTGGAAAAAGTTGACATCAAATTTACAGATGAAAGTTCTAGTTATTTTAGCATGATATTCTAGATAAGTCACCAAGACAAATCAAATGGTGCTCAAAGGCACCAAAAGTACTCTCCATGTGTTGATTAATACAAAAAATAGCAGTGTAGTCATGCAGCAGACACCATTTACCTGCCAATTGCCAATAATGCCTTTCTATCTAGCGAGCAAAGGTTATAATCCTACCTTAAAGTTGATTCTCTTCACTGCCATTTACCTGCTTTTAACCACTAATTGCTATAATGAAATACAATGGCACCACAAATTAAGCCTTATTTCCCAATAAATTTGGGGTTGGCTACATGATTCATTTTTGGCCACTCTTTTTTATCCATTGACACGTAGAGGAAGATACTATGTGACCCATCCTTTTCAAGCATAGTTAAGTGGGTCTCTTTCTGACTTCAAATTCATTTATTTTTGCAACATTTATGCATTTTCCCATGTACTTCTGTTTGTGTATTATATCTGTTAGACTTGTTTACCTGTATCTCCTAAAGCATAGTTTCGTAGTTTTATAAATACAAACTACAAGCTCAAAGGCACATGACATCTGCCTTCTCATAGGGTAAAAGCATTACCATGTGGCTTTGCCTTCAAAAACACAGATTCTATTTAGATTCTTACCTAGGGACAATTTCCAACAAACAATATTTAATATCATTTTTAATAGATCAAAAAGGAGGGACAATATAGGAAATAATAAGAATTCATAAACAAGAAATTATAATCTGACTAATCTTAATCTTCACAATTTACATTTAGCAATATATCCTATGTCTGTCTCCTAAGTCCTAGCACATGCATTACTAGAAACTATAATATACAAATCTTCAAGAAAAGTTTATAGAAGGTAAGAGGTAAAAGTACCTGTTATACACAATACACATATGACCAGGAAATTTATAAAGATATCAGTTGTTACCCACCAAAATACCTGATGGGGGAAAGGACCACAATATCCCACATCACAGACTGAAAAACTCCTATGATTGCTTTACTGCCCACAAGTGCTCCTTGAGTTTATTCTTTTGTTTTTTATTTGGTATTCCATAATAAAAATAATTGTTAGGGTCACGTTTCTATCAAATAATCATATTCCTAACTTTTCTATGAAAAAGACAGGAGACGGGAACCCAAAGGTCCACCTGGTATGCACTAATAGTAGTTGCAGAGAGAATAAACTAAAATATGAGAACTTCATAATACAGCAAAATGCACGTCTCTGCCAAAGAAACTTGCATATCAACCATAAGTCTTTAATAGAGGTTCTCATTTAGCAATGTTCTCCAAAACTCTGGTCACCCAACTTTCAAAACTTGGTCATTTTACATAAACCTTCACAGAGCTCTTAAGAATACAAGATATAGGGGGCCAGAAACCTAGTAAGACAAATGATCAAAGGTCTTGTGAATGTTATTAAACATCAAATCATGTATATTAGAAACCATGAACCTTTAAAAAGAGC
Source organism: Fraxinus anomala (assembly GCA_903798345.1). Taxonomy (NCBI): domain Eukaryota; kingdom Viridiplantae; phylum Streptophyta; class Magnoliopsida; order Lamiales; family Oleaceae; genus Fraxinus; species Fraxinus anomala. The sequence goes on along the minus strand of CAIGRN010004054.1, from coordinate 12,603 downwards.
TTTGGAAGTAAAGTCAACATAACCTGGCCACAAAGACAAAACTGCTGGCCAAGAAGTTCTATAGAGGTAACTCATTAATAGGAATAAGTTCTGAACAGAAGCCAAATAATCAATAGGAACCAAAGACAGAAGTTGACCTTCATTTGCTTCGAAAATACGTTAGAATGGAAGCAGATGTGCCATGCTGATACATACATACGGCCATGATACAAAAACGATCTCTCAAGAGCACACGAATAGCTATGCTCAATGACCTGAAAATATCCTCACCAATATTAGAAATTGAATTGGCCTAGATTACATTCCATTCAGAAAGGCTAACTTTTTTCCAAATACTACTCAAAGCATTCTACAGAAGCAGATAACTAGGCTTATCCGAACTAAAAGTAAAAATCATGCCTCATCTGGAAGAAGATTAAATATTGTTTGCAGTGGCCCAGGTTTCAGGTGAACAACTGTAGGTTCTTGTTTATCCACAACCCTCCTTCGATTATTAGAAAGAGCATAGATATTCGCTCTACAAAAGAATAGTTTGCATCAGTTCAGGAAAATTGACAGCTTACTGGAAAAGTAATTCCATCAAAGAAGAAAATTGTAGGATGATTATTAGATTAACATTCATTTTTGAACAATAGAAACTGACTCTAGTAATATAATAATAATAATAATAATAATAATTCATTCACCATTTAGCATATTGAAGCAAGAATAGGATGGTCAACCATCACAACACCAAAGCTACAAGAAGTTGAAGATCAAATAATAAATTCAAAAATTTCAGAATTTCAGAAAACTAGAGATTCATTTTAAGATATTAACCAAATCAATCCATCATTCTTTACAATTTGTTATTCAATGTAGTTAAAGTGATTCATAAACTTGTACTTGCAACTAGTATCGTGAATTACACAAAATATAAACAAAAATGGACAATGAGCAGAAATACTGGACATAGATAGATGCACAAGTTGGACAGCTTCTAGAGTTATACGTGCTAAAATGCTTTCTTAAATTCACATGATCTTAGCTTCGTAAATTTAGATAAAGCATGTAAACCCCAAAAGGGAAAGGTAGCGACTTCTGCTACATGCTAGAACAATTAATTTCTGCTAGAACTGAAAAACCAGCAGTAATGCATGTTAAACATTTTTAATTTTTATCTTATATCAGGTGATGTTGATGTCATCGTACACTCTTAAACTACAAGATTCATGAATCAGACCTTAAAACAAAAAAGTACAATTTGTAAAATTTAACTCTCTTTTGGATTGGCAGTCTATGTGATCAAAATTTTGGACTAAATTTACAAGTATCGTAGGAGCCAAAATTTTCTTTATTCAGTTAAATAAAAATTAACTACATTAATAGACGCGAAAAGAACAAAACTGACACTAAACACGAGAATGCACCTCAATGAGTTAGAGCCTCATACCAACAAATATAGCACAAGTTGAAGGTTGAGAATGAGAACTTCAACTCAACATTGCAACAAGCATTACGTAATGATTCAAGAAAAACTTCTTAAGTATAAATCAAAAAGAAACTTTTAAACCAATTTAGCGTGCTCCCAAGGTTCACAAAACCTTCCACATTAGAAATACAAGTCAACTTCTTATATCACTAACCAACCTCGGCAGATTACAAACTGTACATTCATCTGAGACCTCCTGTATAACTAACTTTACCAAATATATGTAGGCCTAAGCTTTAAAAAAAATTTGTTTCACATTACAAAAAGATAGGAGAAAGAGAACATTAAAATTAAAAATAGAAATAGAAAAGAAAAAGAAAAATGTATTACAAAGAGGGACCTGGAAGAATTCACATAGAGTTTACCAAAAAAAGGAACAAATACATTCGTCAGAGACCTTCTGTATAATTAACTTTACCAAATATATGTAGGCCTAAGCTTTAAAAAAAAATTGTTTCACATTACAAACAGATAGGAGAAAGAGAACATTAAAATTAAAAATAGAAATTGAAATAGAAAAGAAAAAGAAAAATGTATTATGAAGAGGGACCTGGAAGAATTCACATGGAGTTTTAGCGTTTCAACTCGAAGACAGACCTGACAAACAATATAAATAACATGTTTCAAGGTACCTGAAAAATAATTATAATGTAACTGTATTAAATATTCAAAAGAACATAAATTGAGCAATATATTACCTGCCCAGATGGGCTGTCCAAAGTATACCATGTAGTAGCATTTTGACCTTCATTTTCGATGGGAATAGTTATCGAACCAAGAACTGCACTTTTCCAAATTATATCCCAATCATATATTGTCACATTAATCTGTTCATACAATTAGGTAAATGAATTGAATTAAGAAACCAGAACAAGAAGAATACACTTGCTTGGATACTTAAAATACATGTTTACAGCACAAATATAAGAAATAATATTATTGATAGATAAAGTCCATAGATGCTCGTGCACAAGGTTACAAGAAGCTTCTGCATGATCTCATTTTTTATGCTAAATGATATCAAAACGTTTAGGACTCAGATGCAAAGCCTTAGGATTATTGCCTATAACTAAAAAATACTCTATCTAGGTGCTGGCTATTGGGAGTCAAAATTTTAAAAAGACTAACTTGGGCACCGAGAAGTTTGCCTGCACAAGGTGAGGTATAAGCCTCGAGGAACTTTAATGCGTAAACCTTAGCATAAATTAATAAAGTAATTCAAGAAATTACAATTAAAATTATAGTTGTAACAAACCATAAACCACCTAATAAATTTACAAAAACAACATTCCAATAAAATTAAAAGCCTAATTTTCAAACTAAAGATATAAAACAAGTGAACAAAGTAGCAAATAATAAACTAAAAAAGCAGTAATTGTACAACAAGACCATTGCTCCACGAAACACCGACAGTTAACACAAATGAAACTTGTCTATTTAATAATCGTGTCTGTTTTGAGAAAAATAAAAAACCCAGTCAATAGAATAAAACACATGGAATTACGAAGGAAAAATATAAAGAAAGAGAAGAATTCACAAGTCTACTATCACTGACAATCTGTCGTCAAAAAGCTGAAATTTCACTAGGTGACTATCTTAATTCAGTTGAAGGAAGCTCCTCGTTCTCTCTCCAATATTCAATTCCATTTTTTTCAGCATTTTTTTTTTTTTGGTGGGGGTGGGGGGGTTGTTATATGTAAAACAACCCAAAACTCTTCAAACATTCTATGCTGTGAAGAAACTAGCCTACAAAGCTGAGGCAGGTAAAGAAAGATTTAGAAAGGGCAAGGCCAAGGAGCCGATCAGACACCTCGAGGCATGTGATGAAATTTTTAGTAAGCCAAGGCTTAGGCCTTGACAAATGGCGCAAAGCGTAAGCTAGCTCTAAATGAAGGCCTCACATGGCACAAGCTGTGCACGGTTTTAAAAACAATTTTCTTAATTAGAATATTATTATGCTTGAAGAAGTATTCCAAAGGAATGAGTCTGATAAAGTTTTTCCCTGGAATACAAATTCCAATTCTGAACATATAGTTGATAGCTTGAAAATATACAGAATGATATAGATTAGATGGATATGATAAACCAGCGTTGATTTGTAAAAGACAATGAAAAAAATGGACAAAACAAAATTTGTTACTTAGGCTAAAAAGAAAAGAAAAGGAGAAGTTCTTTTTTTTTTCAACAAGTAAAATTTTATTAGAAAATGCCTGCAAACCAAGCACAATAATATACATATAGTAGGTTACATGTCACATTTACAGTCACGAAAGAATCGAAACATAACCACCTCTACAGGAAGCTCATCAACGGAAAAATTGAACTCCTCTCCCCACATAGGATTTCTTGATCCAGGAACCATTGAACTGCAGCAATCACCGTTTACATCTTAAAAAATGCATACAAATGTATCGCTAAGAAGTATGGTATTGGATACCAATAACAAAAATTATGCATACAAGAAAATGAGTAAAAATATCTAGAATCGTGTTCAAATTCGAAGCAATAAAAAATGCAACAACAACAGGCATTATGGAAAATGCAGTAAACTGCTTGTTGAAATGCAGATGGTATTATTCAAATGATTTATTTAAATCAATTTACCAAGTTTTCCTATTAGTAAGAGAAACACAATGACGAAATGTAGACTTTCATGACTTTTATGATTTTAATACAAAATAAGCTGATTGCGCATAATACTTGGAAGAATTGAACTTTGTAACTGAATGGCTATAACCATGTATGATTGAATCATTCTCAAGCTTGTCTATCAATTGTACTCTTTAAAAGGAAGGGGTCGTGGAATGTTCAAAGTGTATGTGATACTATTCGGAAAAAGATCTCATTATTGTGAAGGAAACCAAGCAGCGGATTGGCTTGCCAATGAAGGTTATGTGACTCAAAAGTTTCTAAGAAATTCTACCTAATAAGATTTCCCCGAGGCTTCAAGCTACACTCAACTTGGAAAAACAAGAGGTTCCATATATTTGTATTTTAGTCAGAAATATGAGATTATACTACACAATTTTTTTTACATGTCATTTGCTAGATTACTCGTAATGGTAGTAACTCCACGTCTCTTGCTTTCAAAACTTGCTTTCACTTTGCTACAAGAGGAAAGAGAGAGTAAGTTTTAGTGGAGGTCTCAAAGTCACGCCCGCAAACAAAATAATAAATTAATAATAATAATAATAAAATAATAATAATAATAAACAGTTATTCTAGGTGCAATAACATAGAGTAGATTATGATTTAGTTTATTACCATAATTACTAGTTTTGAGTTAGGAAAATTTTCAATTCATTATTTTAGAATGTTGTTCTTTTGTTTGACATATTAAATATAAATAGAAGGAAGACTTACGAAGTTATCCCTCAACCAACGGATCTTGTTGCCACTGGTCAAAACCTATTTTTATTGATAGCAGAGTCTACAACCTTCTAGTTTTGTAGCGTAATTTGTCTCAATGGCACATTCCGTCCATTTAATTATTTAATAGTCCATATTGTGGTTGAAAAGACCATTATACCCTTATTTCTAGTTAACATAAATAAAAAAATAGAAAAAAAATCTGAGAACAAAATCACCAAATTAAAGAAACCAAAGATTTAATATCCACATAGACCGGATTACAGAGAGCATAAGTATGTTTGCTTCTACGCGTTGGACATTCTCCAATGCATCAAATGTCAAGAGTTACCGTTGAACCACCTCATCTAAAAACTTAACCTATTACAAGGGAGCGAATTTAGTTATGTAAATTGTCTTCAACACGCCCCTTAAACATGAAGACTGAGATTACTTTTATCAAAGGTTTGAACACGTGCTCAATTTTTCTATGTCTAGCAGCGATACTTTAACCACGAACCAAAGAATACAAGAAGTACACTGACCCCAATTCCTGTCCATTTGGCAAGTTAATTCTTTACGATCTTAAATCTCCTTTTATTGCCTCCTATAATGGCCTAAGGTGCCAAAGTTCGCCACTAAAATAAAGGATGAGAAGTGGTGAAAGATCATTCTAATCTGTGATACCCTCCACCACTCTAGGGCGTTGATGCCCTTGTCAATGCATGATTTTCGAGAAATTGCGCTAATTTTGACTATGCTCACACTGGATGTAGTTCTCAAACCAACTGTGGCACTTGGGGAACCAACTCTGAAACCTTAAGACTCACTACACTAACTTATGTTGTCCAAATCTTTGCCCTCTACTACACTGATCAATATAAACTCTAGAGGGGCCCTATTATCAGCTTTTACATTGTGCTTTATCTGCTAGTGCAGCAACCAAATGGATTTGATGACCACAGTATCCTTGCCACTAATCAAAGCCAAAAAAGTGATACGTCCCTAGAACCAAACGCTCCCTCGAATCATATTCTCATTCCTTTTCAACTATTATCAAGCTAAGTAGAGTCCATATTTCTTAGCTCAAAAGTCCCTTGAGGAGCTCTCTGTTTGACATCTCTGTGCCACTCATGCGTTGCCTCCCGCAATTTAAGCTCCTCGATTAGAAGCTTAAGTTATTAGAGAGTTGGGAAAATTTAAGCATTTAAATGTTGCCTTCAAAAGTTATTCTAATAATTTTAAAATTTTGAAATGGCTCACATACTGAGGAATTACGAATATAATTGGTCAGCAGACTTGAAAGAACTAGAGGCACAACTGAAACTACAAAAATAATAAGATAGAACTACCAAAGGTTGTGTATAAACAAAATGAAACTAAAATATACACTGTACACATTAATGAAGTTTGCATCACCAATAACAAGAACAATTTATTAGAATTAAAATAGAAATAGCATCAAATATTATAAAATTAAAATAAAATTAGAAAATAAAGTAACTTTGATATTATATAAAATCATTGAAGCTGACTAAAATGCGGTTTTATTGGAAAGAAGGAAGCCGATCAGATGTAATCACCTGAAGCGCTTCTCCCCTCCACAAGTGACAATTGCATAAGGATCTGATGTGCCATTCAAACTTGCACCAATTAGATTCTTAGCTGCTAACAGTTCCACCTGAAATGTGGGAATGCTCTTAAACAACATTGTTCAATGGACATTGGTTGTTGCAACATGAGAATTTCATATAAGGACGGATTAAGCATCATACATTGCATAAAAAAATTAGAATGCAGTTGCAAGTACAAAAAATTAAAAATTACCTTAATCATATATGCAGAAAGAGTTTGATGGTCTCCTCTAAACTGGCTCATCTGCAAAATAAGTACAAACTGCATGTTAATCAAGTGGAAAATCAGTCTAAAGAAAGAAACAAATAAAAAAACAAGCTGAAAAAGATAGCGTGTCCAATGTTAACTGGATGAGTAAGCATGCTTTACCATCACGACAAATATGAACTCCCAAATATCAAGAGTTCATATTGAGGCTAGTATCTCGACAAGCACGTTATAGAGAAATGCTTCGGTTAAAGTTTTATGAAAATGTCAAAGCATAGGTACAAATATAAAGAAATCATTAGAAGATAAAACTGGCAATTTAAATAAAACTTTAAGCATGCTTTTCAAGTGCACCTAGGTACTACATTTACCTTCCTTGTTGCCTGTAACTACATGCTAAACCAAAAATGTAAATAGCAAAACAAGTTGATTTCTGAGAGGAAAGAGTTCTCATCAGCCAAGCAAGTTATGTGAGATTGAGAACCAAGTCATTTTCATTTATGATCACGTTCTTTACAGGTGTTATAGCCTCAACAAACATTGGATGGAAATGAGTAGCTTTTCAATGTTTAGTGCTGGAAACCATTTTTTTCTTTGTTACTTATGTTGTCAAATCAAAAAGGACGCTTTGTCAACCTATAATAGTTAGTGCATTAGCGCTTTAGTTTGATTATTTCAAAATCATTTTTCTACTACACATTTTCGACAGCACATCCTCGGAAAAAATCATTTTCGTGTTTCCTAGTATCTTTTCCTACTTTTTAACCACATTCTGCAAAAAAAATAACTTTTAAATCACTTTCACACAAGCACGAAGTCATAGAAAATGCAAATAGTAGGGTAGAGTTGGATTGCCCACAAAATCTGACTGGCCAGAGGAAATTAATGAAGTATCAAATACTAAAACATTAAAAAACATGTGAATGTAGCCTCATTTGGTGCCGAAGTCTTCTAGTTAACACCGCAAAATAGTGGCAAAATCACCAAAAGTAACTAATGGACTGGGTGTTGCCGAGACGTATGGAGGACATGGTCAAGGCATGGAGGAGAAAGTTTCGAGANTGAATGTAGCCTCATTTGGTGCCGAAGTCTTCTAGTTAACACCGCAAAATAGTGGCAAAATCACCAAAAGTAACTAATGGACTGGGTGTTGCCGAGACGTATGGAGGACATGGTCAAGGCATGGAGGAGAAAGTTTCGAGATAAGGACAGCAGACTTGTATGGGGCCTTATTCCAGGTTGCATCGTTTGGTATGTGTGGAGAGAAAGAAACAGTAGCTGTTTTGAAGACCAATCATGGACAACGGAGCAAATAGGGAATTGTTTGCCTAATTTCATGTTGTTCCTTTCTGATTTAAATGGATAATACACTTCATGTGTGTGTGTATTATGCATTAATTTATAAAATATTTGATTAATTTTCCAAAAAAAAAAAATATATCACTAATTACAAAAAGAGACCAACCAAATTCACATAAACAGTTAATGATAACTGAATTCTTTTAGCACAAAATTATGAAGGGAAAAAAAGAAGAAGCAGAAATTCAACATCGTGATCTCAATCCAAAATGAAGGGTAATTACTCCTTTCACTCTAATTATCCAAAAAAGGATTAAGAACAAAGAATCAACATTAAAAATTAGCCACATTAAATGGAAAACTAGGGGTGAAATTAGATAACTGATCTTATCTTTATCATCGATATGTACTAGCAACAGTCAATTACATCAAATAGGCGGAAAATTAGGCAACCTTGTCTTTGTCACCAATTACATCCACCTTGCCACACGAACCTTCCACTCTTATCCGATCGCCATCGCCAGCGAGAGTGAAGAACCAGTATGCCGCCACCACGAAGGCCGCGGCTGCCACAGAGACTTGCACCTCCCACCATGAAGGCACCACGAACTCCGTCGCCATTTCTATTACACTCATTTCTTCAAAATTATTTGAATTTGGGAAATGTACAATTAGTAACTGCAGAAGAACATCAAGAAGATTGTGTACGATCCTATGATCGAGAAGATTGAAACGTGGGTTTTTTACTTTGATTATGAAAAACCCAATAAACAGACTATACACTACTGAATACGCAAGTGACGAGTGTCTCAAAGTGTCCTGGAGGAGAGAGAATCCAGGAGACTGTTGTAACGTATGAAAGTGGAAATTAAAATAAATTAAAGAGAAATTTACATATGAGGTCCCTGATGTATTCATTGTAATTAAGTTAATTCTTAATTGAAGTTATTTTATACCAATTTGGTCTCGGTGGACCGAGATCATCATAAGTGTTTGGTCAACCATCTACAAGACTAGTATAAAGCTCTATAACAACAGTTTGAGGAACCTACGATCATGAGTAGGTAGGAGGCCAAGAAGAGAATGAGGCTAGAGGCCGCATTTTAATAAATCTTCAATTGTTTATGATGCTATTGGTGCAAGTTGTAAGGATTCTTGTTCTCGAGTCCTCATTTCATTTTCATAAGGAAAATGAGTACACTAAAAAATTAGACAGGTTGCTCCTTCACCTCGCAGCAATGACATTTGTCTTTCAAGTTATTATAAATCATTTCCTAAGCTAAGGTGGACCCTCATATTCTACGATAATCAAAGCTTATGGATGGACACATTATTCAAATTCGTAGAATTTGTTCACATCGGATGGTAGGGAAAGTAAACTCCTCTCCATACAATCTTTGGCTTCAAGATAAAAATGCCAAATGTTCGCTGTTATTATGTAGTGAATCTCCGAATTATCACAAGTTAGGACCCCAACTATCGCCGAACCATTATGCTCTAAAAGATATAATATATCTAGTGTGTATAATAAAACATGGAATGAGTATAATATATATCTAGTGTGTAGAATATGGTGCTCATGGGTAACTTGATGCATGATTCATGATTCATGAATATTACATTAATGCAATCTGTCCAATGGATATTAAATGTTGGGCCCCTTTCTTATAATATACATCATTGTACCTTCTGAGATGAATAAATCATAATCATTAGCACGTGCATTTGGTGACCCTTTGCCACCTAAAAATATCAATCATGTTACGTGTATATTATTTTTTACATCATTGTTTAAATTGTGTCACGTGACAACACATCATTGGATGATTTTAAAAAAAAAAAATCATTTTTCCCGCCCGCAATTTTTTTAAAAACGAAGGAGATGTCAAATTCGATGTAAAGAAAAGAATGTACATTTAGCATTATTGTAAAAATATATATAACCATTATAAATGATATGATATGTGATGACCCTTAATTTAGTCACTTGAGGTACATCACATGATTTATAGTATGCAGAACTTCATGCCAATATGTCACGTAACTTGGTAACTTGGTGGTTGTTACACAATGACAATGTCACAAATCAGAGGGAATAATGCTGTTTATTTGTTACACTCTGGAGACTGCAAGCATTCATGTAAGCACCAATGTGACATTTTAAGCCCTTAGCTGTATAATTTGGTCATGTAATTTCTTGCTTCTACAAATTAAGCCCTTAGCTTTTCATCTTTCGTGTTTCGATCCTTGTGGAATAAGAAACTCAATTTTATCCCTTAGCCCCTATTTGTTTGGCATTTGAAGTAAAAAATGTGACCGTTGGAAAAAAATTTAAAAACCATTTTGACCAATTTCTCTCGTGGTGGGACCCACAAATTTGAAAAAAATTGTCAAAAAACTCATTTTTATGTAAAAATAATGTCAAACAAACAGGAGCTTAATACTTAAAATCTCATAATCACGCCAAGTTGAATACTAAACTCCCCAGGCATCAGCATATATTATGGAAATTGAATAAATTCGAGTATGTTAAAATAATGGTTTGCTAATCAACTTTCATTTCATACCCAATGATGCTGCGTAATTCCACTCAAATCATTCATGGCCAAGTTGGCCCTTTGTAACTCGCAAAGGATACCTTGCTATCGTTCTGAATTATTTTTCATAGCCGTCACCAATTATTTATTAATGCACTGTAGCGCACCAAGAAGGGGAGAAGAAAATGAGAAACAATTTAGGGGTCGAACAGGGCTGTGAGGTGAAGATTGTGGTCTCTTAAACATACAAAAATTACCATTTTCACCTGAAGAGTAATTAGCACATAACGTCTTTACCTTTTACTATTATCGTGGAAGGCGTTATTATCTTTCGTTTATTTGGCATTTACACACTTATTTTCACCTTTCATTGAGCAAAATGTCATTTTCATCCATTTTCTCAATTAAAAATCATGAATTGACGAATATACTCTTCTATTTAAATAAAAAAGAATGAAAGAACTAATTGCAATCATAGTACCAATTTTATTTTTTTTAAAGTGCAAACGAGTTCCAAATAAACTAGTAAAATGATAATTAGCACATAATCCATACATTCACTGTTATTGTGAAATACGTACATACCTTTTTTTTTTTTGGCATTTTCACCCATTAATTACACATTTGACTGCGTAAACTATCATTTTATCCATTTTCATCCAATTTCTCAATAAAAACTATGGAATGACGAATATACATTTTCATTTAAATATATAAAAATAAACATAAACATAAAAATAAAGAACTAATTGCAACCATAGTCCCAATTTTTTTAAAAAGTGCAAACTAATTCCAAATAAATTATTTAAAAAAATAGAAATTAAAAGTTTTTCTTTTGAAAAAAGTTGCAACCGAGTCCCAAATAAATTGTTAAAAATTAAAAATTATTAAAAAATATTTTTATTTTTTTATTTAAATATGAGTGTATATTTATCATTTCACAACTTTTATTGAGAAATTCAATGAAAATTGATAAAAATGATAGTTTGCGCAATTAAGGATGAAAATGTCAAAAATGAAAGATATTAACGTTTTTCGCAATAAGAGTGAAAAGTAGAGACGTTATGTGTTAATTACCCTTTTAATAATTTATTTGGGACTCGTTTGAATTTTTTTAAAAATTGAGATTATGGTTGTAATTAATTTTTTTTTCTTTTATTTAAATAGAATAGTGTATTCGTCACATTACAGTTTTTAATTGAGAAAATTGATGAAAATGATTTTTTGAGCAATGAAATGTGAAAATAAAGGTGAAAATGTCAAAAAAATAAAAGATAATGACGTTTTCCACAATAATAATGAAATGTAAAGACGTTACATACTAATTATCCTTCACTTAAATGTACAAGAATTAGCATTTTCACTAAAATTTCTTGAGGTCAACCAATGTCCCGTGGATCTATTGTATGCCACAATAACATAATCCTTGAAATAAAAAGAAGATTTTGATTGGTAAAAAATTTATTGCCGAAAGAAACTGTGGGTTCTTTTATTTATTACTCTTTTTCACTTTTCAGTTCATAATTTGTACATTTAGGGGCAGAAAAAAGTTGACCTGTCTCACGTTCACAACTCACTTTTAGAACTCTGAGAGATGGGGACAAAATAATGCTGTTTTTTTTGCAATTAAAAAGCACACTGTACATATCGTGGGCTTCTGGATTTATGAAATCATTGCTTGTATTTAAACAAATAATTCGATTAATCTCTTGAGCATGGATTAAAACGTAACAATTTGATCCCCGACCATGGTAATGGGATTCGGTTCAAGCCCCAACACGGTTCGGGCAAAAGTAGTCCATATCATAAGCATGCGAGGTCGAACATGAATATTTGCTTTCGTGTCCTAACGATTTAAACTCAATATCTCCCATAACAGGCACCTAAAAGAACCACCAGATGGCGACTACATTCCCCTTCCCGTCCAGCTCTTTGAACTTAATGTAAGATAAATGAGAATTAGAAAATAAAGAGTTTTTACTATCTCTTTAATCTAAATAACCTATGTGGCCCTTAACATGCTGCGCAATATGGTGGTTTGTTTGAGCAGACAAGTCTCAAAATTCGTATTTTCATTTGAATCTTAATCAGATTGAATTGCTCGTT
>CAIGRN010004051.1:0-11920 GCA_903798345.1 Fraxinus anomala | reverse complement strand
ATATTTCAAAATGAAGAAGACGTTTTAAATAGTCTGTCTGTGCAGAGCCAATGAGTTCTCACATGGGGACAGTCACGTCCAAGCCATCCTATCATCGACCTTGATATAAATTAACACAATTATTTAGGTAGGATACAACAACAATACTTGCATATGATTCATCATTAATTTACATTATGTAGTTTAGCCACTCCCAACTCAAGGAAAACCCTATTGTGCTACATGGGTAGAAGAAATTCACTAAATTCCAACTCGAAGCGCTAGAAATAATAAAATTTTAGCTCGAGTGTACAAGCGATAAATCGTGGGACCAAATATTTGGTTACATATAACATGAGAATGCAGACACCTCAACAAGTGGTGTCATTAATGATTGTTGTAAGAGCATCTAATCAACAAAACTTTATTATGCAACAACTTGATTATTATCATAAATACTTTATTAAAGAGAAATTTTACCCATAGAAAAGACTAGTCAATTTGTTATTAGCGCAATTTAATGATTTAATCCTATGTTTAATGGGGATTAAAATCAAAATTTTAGTAGATTTTGATAAAAATTAATGAAATGTATGATTAAAAAGTTGTGAGTTTCATGAAGTGTATGTCTAAAATTAATTATTGACTTTGATTTAAACTAAAATCTTGATTTTAATCCCACTAAACATGGACTAAATTTGGTTTTGTCGTAACCAACAGAGTCTTGGATTAGTTTTGTTTTCAAGCTTATCGGTGACAAGTTACCAACTTGAAATAAACGCTATGATTGATTATTATGACTTGCATAGAATTAATTAAGAAATTGGTTGCCAAATCTAATTATAAGCTGGCCCAATTTTTGACCTACAAAGTCACAAAAGGAAAAATAAAAAAATATTATGTCGAATTTTTTCACTATTTGTATTTCACACTTTAAAATCTTATTAAACCGAGATTCTGCAATTAAATCACACGTGTGATTAACTAATTTTCTCAAGATGATCCAATACACTTTTTATCCATACATTTCGTAGAAATTTCTATTCACTTATTAAGACCTAATACTTATAAGAACTTGTAAACACTACCAAACAAGCACTTAGTTTGTGAGACCAAGATCTTGCATTGTGTATAATGGTATAGTCATAGCACAAAACAATCTGAAAACATTAATCATATTGTACACTTTTGGCCACATGTTGACCTAATATCCCTACAATAAAAAGGATTTTAGAAGGTCGCATTTCTTTTGTAGCCTCCGTTTGGTACACATTATTTTTTTCATTCGCATTTTTCTCATAGATTATTAGATCTCTTGCCCCTTAACGATATTATTTTTTTCATTCGCATTTTTCTACTCATTTTCAATCACACACTTCAATAAAATAATATTTTCCATCACATCAATAACTTTTCATTCTTTTTCAACCACACATTCTCCATCAATCCACTATTCCAAAATACATTCTTTCAAAATAATATGGCCCAAATACACCCCAATTTTGAGCAAGATTGAGATCAACTCGTACAGTGACAAAGTGGACATTCCTCTTGCATCGAACTCAGATCACCGTAACTTTATATGTATTCTTTGTTTGTTTATGATTTACTTTTGTAAGTAGGGATTATGACTTAACACGTAAAAATACGAGATTCCAAAAAGGGGAAGAAATCAAGAATGTAGGATCCAACTTATCATCATCATACTATAGACTCAAATGCATTATCTAAAAATGGAGGGACCATTTACATACCTTTTTTTGCAATCACTACAAGATTTCTCACAACTAAAAGTTGCATAACATGTTAAATATACTGCCATGTCTCCTGTGTCTTCTACTCCATTCTCAGATTCTCTCCTTATTGTGCTTTCTGATATGTATTCCTCAGCAAAACTTGAAAAAGTGGGACCTCACAAGAAGCACAGCATAAAGTAATGTATGCATATGGAAGAAATATAATAATGTGACGCGATTTTATCATCCCAAAATGATACGACTTGTTCGTGCATCGAAAGAGAACATCCATTTTCAACGAATATTTTCAATAAATTCATTACAAGTTTGTCCCTTCCTCCATTACATTTTGACTATACATCCACTCTGAAATTCTACTTTCTATCCACTAAAATCAGAAGTCTGTCAAAATGACCCTACCTTGTTGACATTTAAACCATATCCCATACTTCTTTTCTTGAATAATCAATGAAATATACTCATCAAACAACATAATTCAATTGATCCTACTTTGCCTTTATAATCGAGAAAAAAGATGTTGATGAGAAAGGTGTAATGTGCAACTTTTTATATGAGAGAGCATAAAAATAGAAACTTCGAAAATAAAGGGATTTCTGTGGTAGAAAACACGGTTTAGAGCATATACACAAAAAGTTACGTGATAACTTTGTATATATTTTCTCGTGTGTCTTGAAATGTTTGGGATATCCGCGGCAAATTTCCCTTATAACAATTTTCACATAGTAGATAATCTCCAATGTAAAGATCATTCTCTATATCTATTTATATATGCCTCTTAATATTTTCTTTTCACAATCCCAACTCATAAACTAAAACCAAACTTTTGCAGTTGCTTCTCTCTATCTACATTACTCTTATATTCAGCTTCTTTATTCTTACCAGAGATTGAAAAATGCTATCCACATGAAAGTTTATGCCCTTTGCTATTCCTGCAGGCATTGCATTGCTTAACCTTGTACCATCAGTCTGTTCGTCTCAAGATCGTGCAGAAATATATAACAAACACGCGAGCAACAAACACAAGATTCACGAGGTATTTTTTTTATTGCAAGAAACCTTTTTCTATCACTTTTTGATGAATCTAAGTAGTTTGTGTATTCAATTGAAGATGAATCCTCAACTATTATTCGAGATTAAACTCCATGGATTCCTCCTCTGGGCTTCTTTTGGGTTTTTAGCGCCGATCGGTATACTTGTAATGAGGAAGTCAAATGGAGAGGAATCTGTAAGAAGGCAAAGGATCATATTCTACATTCATGTTATAACACAGGCAAGTCCATGTTTTCCATTTTTGCTACCTTTTTTTCATCAAATTTGCAAAAGTTAAATCATAATTGGAAATCATTGTCTCCCCAATTCCCTAATTATGTCCTATGTCTTTTCAACACATAATAAACAAAGTCAAGAGAATGTTATAGTGGTTTAGCCTCAATGTGAGAGTTGTGCCTAGGTTTTCAAGATCGATGTGAAAATAAACCACCTCCACTAAAAATCGTTATTAAAGCGATCCACGGTCGATGAGATAAATCTTGTTTTAAATGGTCCAACAAACTCTACAGTATAGAAATGTATCATTAGAACTTGGAACTTTGTTAATTAATTAGATAGAAATGCCCAATATCAACTTTTAATGACACTCAATAAATTGAAAAATAACTATCCTTGATTCTACTAATTATTATCATTACTTGGACGGAAAAGTAATGGCATTATGATTAATTTTAACTTTACTTATTTTCTATTGCTATGGTCCCAATATGAATTATAATATGATCTGCAGATTCTAGCAGTCCTCCTTGCAACTGTAGGAGCAGTATTGTCAATGAAAAACTTGGACAACTCTTTCAATAATCTTCACCAGAGGATAGGCATAGCCCTATATGGTGGCATATGGCTGCAAGCCTTGATTGGTATTTTAAGGCCACATAGGTAAAGGATCTATATTTATTTTGAAAACACAGAAACTTCTTTGCCACTTCTGCTTTTCGTAGAACTTTCAGAGAAAGTCGCGTTTAGCTAGCTTCCTCCAAATCTAGTGTGGAAAAAATATTTCTAGAAAATTTTTCAAACTGGACCGGAATCAATTTTTGACTTTTCAAAAGTTTTGCCAAACAAGCTCTTCTGAAATGCTAGATTTCAGTAAGGAGCGCGTTTTGCAAACCAAAAATCTGAAAAACGGTTTTGTGTGCAGGGAAAGGAAAGGAAGAAGCACATGGTATATTTTTCACTGGTTACTTGGGATTACAGTCTCTTTTCTTGGATTAATCAATATATACACAGGTTTACAAGCTTACCATGAAAAAACATCGAAAAGTGCAAGGATTTGGACCATAATTTTTACTGCTCAAATTTCTGTCATGATCTTCTTGTACCTTCTCCAAGAAAAGAAGAATTACATACAGAAACATGGGGTGATTTTAACTGTACAGTCAAATGATCAAGATCTGGCTCCAAGAAATAAGCAAAAAGAAACACCAGCACAGAATTGTTGAGGACTTGGATCAAATTTTCTTTTCATTATTTGTCCACATTTTGACATTGGATTCTTCCTAACCTTTTCGTGCTTTTGCACCATCTCAGTATAATGAGATGAGACCCCTTTTTCCACCTCTAATATGTATGAAATGAAAATTGAGTAGGAAGTTGATAAATTTTCTTAAATCAAAGATGCAATTTCTGCTGAATTTGCATTTGATTTAAGTTAAATTTCAATATACTAAGTTTTTCTGTTGATTTTGTATTTGCCTTAAATAAAATACAAATATTTTATTCAAAAGTTTTTTCCATTTAACCATCATTTTTATTGTACCTCCACTTTTATCATGATTTCTCATCGTATTAGCTATTGCTAACATAAAACAAGATGTCACACATAAAAAACATCATATTTAAAATAACATCTTGCTATTTGCTAATAATAAATGATCGAGTAAGACATCAAGATTTGAGTGAGCGACGATAGACCTTAAGTTTTCTAAAAAAGAAATAATAGCCCCAAAATTACCTTGAAACTCATTTGTTAAGGGATTGGGAGAGGTAAGGCATTCTACTCATTCGACAAAAGCTCTCATTTTAAGAAAGTAGTCTTTTTGACCTCACAATTCTATTATCTTTTCTCTATGCAACTTAGGGCTTTCAACCACCCTGAACACGGGAATCAAACATTCACCGCCTTTCCTCAGCTCACTTACCTTAGTGAGGAATGCGGAAAAGGACTAAAACTAGTCTAGTGCTACTTACGGGGATAAGGAACGAGAAAGAAGTGTCTTATATTCACAACTACTATACTAAGAGAGTCATATATGACTCTTGAAATTCAACTACTATAACCAGTATAAAAATCATTGAAATTGTGCCAGTAGTCACACAGGCCCAACTAAATTCAGACTTTTCTACTGAGAAATTATTGAACTCGTTCTGGTGGGGTGCGCCAGGCCCGTGCTGTAGTGCAACGCATGGGCAACGCTCGAAGGCCCGAGTAGCAAGCTACACATTGGACCTTCCCCCTTAAAAAATAAATTTAATATCGTGTGAGCCAATGGCCCACATATCAGATATTAAACTGATAAGAACAGATACTACACTTGATCTTAGCCAAAAGGCCGAGAAAGGTATGCTTAATCACGTTCAAGCCTGCTTAATTTATAGCTCCTTTCTCTGATGTTTGTTTACTCCAACAACGATGTGGGACATAAGAAACAACCTTTGCTGAACACTTCAGTTTTGCACTACTTCTTCTTTTCTCTTCTTTGGGACATAATATGGAAGCAGCAACGTTTGCATTGCGGGCCATTCTTTGGGAGCCGGCTTGTCTCTACAAGTCGGAAAAGCATTAGCCAAAGAAGGAATCCACGTGGAAGCGCATTTGTTCAATCCACCCTCAGTTTCATCAGCCATGAGTTTACGTAACATTGGGGAAAAATCCTCGGTAGTTTGGAAGAGGCTCAAGTCAATGATTACTTCAACCACTGAAACAAACGAAGAGGAAGCTAAATCTCTTACTCTACGATCGAAGCAATGGATGCCCCACTTATACATAAACAATAGCAACTACATTCGTTGCTATTATACTGATCCAGACTGAACTGATAACAAAATTGCTGACAGAGAAAATGCGAAACCGACAAATGGACTGGTTCCCGCGAAACTCTTCATGCTGTCTAACGCCAAACAGAAGTTTCTCGAGGCTCACTGTCTGGAACAATGATGGTCTGATGGCTTGGAATTGCAAATGGCACTTAGTAACAGTAAGCTGATTAGCAGACAGTTGAAGTCCTTGTATACACATAAGAGTTGACAATTTCTCCATTCGGATATAAATTTATAAACGATTTATAAATTCAGTCAAAGTCGAACGTCAATTTCACAATACATTCATAACTATTGCATTATTATCTTGAGGTCCAGTATCCTTCCTCTTACTACTCCTATTTATAAATAATTTAAAATTTTCAACCTTAATATTCTCTCCCACCTAAATAACTGCGGAAAATTTTCTAAATCAGGATCATGCTTTCGTTTAATAATTTAAGTTTTAAATTAGTCAATTCAGTAAAATGTCATAGGAGACTGTTCAAATTTTATTGTCACTATTTATGAGAATTTTGCATTTTTATTTTCTGATCAAAGATTGGACGAATATCAATTTTCATACATACGTTAAAGTTAGAATCTCATACGCTATACGATAAAAACATTAATTAAGATATAAAGACTTAAACTATTTCTCCGATTAAAGTTGAGTTATAATATAGAACCTCATATCTTTAAAAAAATCATTTTCCACCGCTAAAATCAGTAGTAAAATTTTTTCCATCACAAAATCTTAAAAACGTTTTAAAAATTACTCACGTAAAATTAATGAAGTTTAATATCAAGAAATAATATCCAAAACATTATACAGAGGTAACTAAAGAGGAGATTATAATTTTCTCAAATTGTACAGAAATGTACATCATTCTAAACCTATACACAACATAGCCAATGATTTTTACTAAAAATATATCATATCAAGCCAGAGAACTCGGAATCAAAGACGCGAACCTCTTGCTGAATCATTGCATAGCATGGATCATCGGTAGTGTAATTAGAAATTTGATCCATCTCAAATAGCAGTGATTCTATATCCCCATACCGTGATGAAAAATCGATATTCTGAGAATTTTCTAATAAATAATTCATAGGTTCTATCGGCCGGTATTGTAGATCTGGACTTTCTGATAGTGTACTAAAACATGTTGATGAATTCGATGAAAAGTCAAGGCTATTTTCTTGATATGCATGGTCTTCTATATCTATATTTGTCCTAATTTCCTCTATGGGAGGCCGAGATGAGACCATGACCGGAGAATTTCCATTTCCAGTGAGTTCTTGAACAAGATTCTTGAAATTTGAAGAATCTATGATGTAAACTTTGGGACGTAAGTTCTTGATCAAATTGTTGATGGGATGATGTTGTTTCTTGTCGTTCTTCGATATTTTCATGGAAGATTGAATCGATTTCTTCCCCATCTTATAAGGAAGAATAGGGAAATTTGGTTACTATTTGGCCTTGTTGCCTATATCTGAGGATACTAAGAGGTATTAATATATATATATATATACGAGGAGGTTTTTACAATTCAAGGTGGAAGACAGGATATTTGACTTTATTCTATTTCTAAGTAAGGTGTGAAAATTACAGTATATACCCACCAGTCGTGTTCGTTACGAATGTAAAACACATGAAGAATATGCCGAGTTTTGAAATTGCATGGACGTGGTTGGTTTACTTGATGAGGTTGAGTTAAGGGAAAAATGACATAAAAAAACTAATAAAATGATTTTGTAAACAACAGCGAAGGCACGTAGCTAACTATTCACCAGTTTGTCTTCATCTTGACAACCTAGTTACACATCAAATTTCAGACAAGGAGACAGAGAAGGAGATAGAAAAGAAAGAATTTTCAAAAGGACAAATCAAGGACTAATAAGAAACAAAAACACAAAAGGATGCCCTAATCTTTTAACAATAATAAGAAAGTATGTTTAATTTACTAACAATGTAAGGTTTCGAGTCTCCGACCAAATAAAATATATGAATATAGGTTCTCACATAATGGAAACTATCAATTTTGATATTAAAGCTGCATAAAATTTTCACGTGACTTAAAATTGGAGAGTAAATTATGCTTAATATCATCTATCTTTCTGTCACATAAAAGATGTATTCATTTTAACGACATTTTTCGCTGTTTATGAATCAATGTTTACATAGTTAAATTGCTTCAGGATTCAAAATTTCACTTTTAAAGATTAGAAATCCAAATTAAATACCATCTGAGAGGTGTGATCGTCTAGCATATCTACGTTGTTCACTGCTTTTGCCAAACATGTCCTTTCAATCGCATAGGCTGTTGTCCTACAAACACATGGATTGACTATCGACTATATGCAGTTTGGTCTCTATCTTTAATTCTCTGGTCAGCTCAAGTTTGTTGTAATTGCAATTCAAATCCTTGATCTTTCAATTCATACCAAGTTGGTCCTCATGTTCAAATTAAGCACAAAATTCGTCCTTTTTGCTCAATTTTTTTCCCCCCTCCAAAATCTCATCCAACATCGAGTTTTACCTTAATACGAGATTAAGCAACGACACCCTAAAAGTACTCCCAATATTCATGTTTAACAGCGTAGATAGTGCATTAATGATAAAATCCACATATCAAGAGATTTAAAAGTCAAACTCTAATTTTCACTTTAATTTCCACATTTTAACCCCAACAAATGATGTACTTTGCGATGGATTTTCTGAGGTTAATTTTCATTATCTGTAGAAGTAATTGATGTCGACGGATGAATTTTTTCTTCGCTTGGATTTTCAATCGAAAATCCTATAAGATACGAAATGAACTATCCAGTTATCTTATAACATGTACAAAAAAATGAAGTCGCTTTTAGTATGTCATTATCAGTATAGAATATGAAGGAGATGAAGACAGCCTCCGTGCCTCATTTCAACATCATCTAACACAAATCTACAATTTTGGCTCTGGCTGTCTTTCTTGTATTAATTTTTACATTTTCAGAATCACAATAAATTCCACGTCATTGGTCCCTTAATTATTTATCAACTGTACTAATTAATTATTTATTGCACCAATAATTTGGTGTGCATACGGTTTTGGCCGACAATGAAAATTGCAAGAGAACAAGAATGCTAGAAAATATTGGTGTTCCATTTTCAGCTTGGACCGTAAAGAATAAATTCTCAAGAAGAAAAGTCAATGGATAAATCTATTTGGCAGCAACATCTAGTCAAATTATGCATTTTGGAGTTACATACAAGGGGTGAACGATTGACCAAATCTTGAACTTAAGTTTGACACATCTCAAAAAAAGGTGCCTTGACCTTTTGATGAAATTGTTAAGAAGAACAAAATGAAACAAGGCATCACTTTCTAATTTTAATTATTTCTTGATGGTGGTTCATTGCATACAGTATTTTTCAAATTTATTTTTAACCTATTACATTTTGCCTGATGATACCAAAAAAAATAAATTTTCTACAAAACAAAAAAAGATAATTATATTCATATACGATTTTTCGTATGTTACAGTGCATTTTCATTGCATTGAAGCTCATCAGCCTTCGCTATTACCACGCACAAACTTATGTCCTCAATATTTTTTTCTTTCTTATCATCAAGCTTTTGATTGATTATCACATCTTGTCCCTCATAACAATTTCCGTTCAAAATAATTGCATCAAATGCATAAAAATCCTCATTTTTAATTAAGAAAAATAAAAAAGGCAAATACAAAAAATCCTCATACAATTTTGGCATCTTAAACAAAATCTTTAATGAATAATATTCATGAATAATACTAAAAAGAATTTAAGAAAAATTACAACGTCATACACCCTATGTTTGGTATACTTACACATTGCATACAGTATTTTTCAAATTTATTTTTCACCTATTACATTTTGCCTAATGATACCAAAAAAATAACTTTTCTGAAAAAAAAAATAATAATAATTATATTCATATATGATTTTTCGTATGTTACGCCACATTTTAATTGCATTGAAACTCATCAACCTACACACTAGGAATTAAGTGATTTACTACCACCATCGCCTTTCATCACCACCAGCAACCACCGTTACCAACACAACTATCACACCATACACCCACAACACCATTTCTTTCCGACACCAAGTTTGATCTCACCACCATCACCTATGTAAAGACCAATGAAATGTTATCTTGAATGTGCTAACCATTTCATTTAAAAATTTGAACGATTAGGATATAAAGATATCAGTATCAAGTATTCTTAGTTTTCAACACCCTCATATCAAGTATTCTTAGTTTTCAACACCCTCACATCTAGACCGAATAAATTTTTTTATCAAAAGTACACAATTGTAATAAATGAATGACCATGAGAATTAAACCAATGGCATTTACCAACTATGATATCCTTTCGAACTATTTCATCTAAAAACTTAATCCATCAACGAAAATATGCTTTAGCCTTGAACAAAACGAATAGAAACTCTTACTTTAAAATCTCAAAAAAAAAAATAAATAATAAAAGTGGTACACTTTAAGAATTCAACTCTCTTTACAGATTACAATTACTTGTTTCTTCTCAGGCTCAAACCAGATGATAACAAAAGATCACAAAATTCATTAGAAAACAAAAAAGAAAAAGAAAAATACAATTGATTATATATGTAAGAATAAAGACTAATTAACAAAGTGGGTAGAATTTGATAAAAAAATTCGAAAAATCCAATAAAATTAGAAATGAAAACCACAGCAGAGGTAGAAGAAGCACAAAGTAGAAACAAGAACAATGGCCTCTACCACATATACAATCTTGAAAATAACATCATCAACTAGCCATATCTGAAAGCTAATACCCTTCCATTTCATTGAAGAGGAGAATCTCCATGGCAGCCAGCCTCTGCTCAGTTTCTTAATTGACCAAATCCTCTTCATCTCTCTCTCTCTCTCTCTCTCTCTCTCTCTCTCTCTGCTAGTTTTCAGAGGGTGACTGTATTTTATATATGCTGCACAATGCTATCACTTGTGAAAAAGGGTATTGNCCTCTGCTCAGTTTCTTAATTGACCAAATCCTCTTCATCTCTCTCTCTCTCTCTCTCTCTCTCTCTCTCTCTCTGCTAGTTTTCAGAGGGTGACTGTATTTTATATATGCTGCACAATGCTATCACTTGTGAAAAAGGGTATTGCTGGCCCAAGCTCGAGATTTTGGTACACAGTGAATAAGATTGGACAGTATTATAAATAAGATTGGAGATTTTCTTTTTCATAATTAACAACGGTCTGATTATCATCTTTCATCTTTCCTACCGTTAGTGCTTAAATTGTAGTAAAGATTCTCAACGAGCCAACGGCTAGTGGCGGGACTATTTAATTATTGATAATAATTAGTTGTCTTAATTAAAAAGTTGTGATTGGGGGAGAAAGTCGGTGCACCACTGGCTCATTCACACAAGAAAATTGATTTTTTTAAAAAATATCTTTTAGCCATGGTCTGAATTTGCTATGGCTAAATTTTTTAAAGTTAGATGCTACAATGATAAAAAAAAAAAAATTAACTAACATATAAAGAAATAATATAAAAAAACATAAAAGTGATTGTTCGGCAAATTGTTATCAAACGACCTGCTCGGGCAATGATGTTAAATCATTATACTCAGTTGGTATTGACCAAATGATTGAAGTAAAATATTGACCCTCAAATGGAACAACCAGAACGTGTAACAAGCGTGAGCAATTGGAAGTAGTCTAATTCTTTTAAAGTTGCTCGTGGCTCGACCCCTAACTTCTTGGACGACTTTTATACTTAGCTCGATTATTAACTACCTATTGATCTTTATCGGGCTTAGCTCATTACTTAACCTAAATCTACCCTAACTAATGTATAGGAAAAAAATTGAGGAAATTATATAAAACCAAAAATTTTAAGTTAACATTTCAAAAGTCAGATATAAAGTTTATTTTTACAAAAATTAGAACATAATTAAACATTTAAATATTAATAATAATATTTTAAAACTAAATTAATCTATATACCCACCCCTATCCACCCAAACCCTAATTTATTACAAAAATTAGAACATAATTAAACATTTAAATACTAATAATAATATTTTAAAACTAAATTAA
>CAIGRN010004045.1:0-12989 GCA_903798345.1 Fraxinus anomala | reverse complement strand
TTACTAAATCTCTTGACGACCCGTATAAATACCTTGATGCATTAAAAGCTAAACCAAATGAAATTGATGAGATGAATGAAACTACACATGGTTCTACTGTGTTACATTTATCTGATGATGTACAATGACAAGTTGAACAACATAAAACTATCAAAGAACTGTGGAAAGCACTTAACAAGCTATTTTTTGGAAAAATCTTTGCCAAACAAGATTCAATTGCTTCAAAAACTTTTTAGTTTTTAGCTAGACCCAAGAAAGGATCTTGAATCCAATTCGGATAGCTTTAGTAGACTCATTAAGTGTTTGATCCACAATTATAAGTAATTTGATGATGAGTATCTAGCTGTTATACTTTTGAATGCCGTGCCCGAATTCTATAGAGATGTTAAGAATGCTATCACGTATGCTATGGATATTTTGAAGATATTATGACTGATGCTTTGAGGGCTAGGGAGCTAGAACTTAAGAAAAAATCGAGGGATAGCTTGAGAGAAGAGAGTTTGTAAGTTAGAAGAAAGGAAGATACGAGGGAGAACTATTTTAAGAGGGGCAAAGGAAAATCAAATGGTAGGTCTAACTCTAGAGATAGGAGTGTAAGAAATGATAAAATTATGATAAGTTCGGGCATTTCAAGAGAGATTTTCATGACCTTAAGAAGAAATATAGACGGCAGCAGAGTGATTATCAGAACTTAGTTATTGTAGGTTATTCCCTTGATTATCTGCAGGTTGTGACCGTGTCAAGAGATTTTGACACTAATGTAGATCGTGTCTATGATAATATACATGTTATGAATGTGTTTAATATTGAATTTGACAATGAGTGGATTTTATACTCAAGTATCACTGTTTATATTTGCCTTGTTAAGTCTAGCTCTATAACTACAGAGACATTAATCCTAGGAAAGTGTACTTGGGGGATGATCGTACACACGATTTGGAAGGAGTAGGTGATATTTCTCTCAGGATGATAATGGCATTATCAAACCTCTTATAGGTGTTAGGTATGTCCTGGGCTTGGTAAAATCTTATTTCCTTAGGCATTCTTGAAGATGAAGGTTATGAGTTCAAATTTCATGTTGAAACTTTGAGGATTTGCAAATGGTATCTAATGGTTATGAAAGGTCCCAAGAGAAATGGGTTATATGTCTTTCAAAGTGAAGTCTTAGACAGCACAAAGTCAGCATTGTCTTCAGTCTGTGAAAATAGATTAGATCTTTGGCACACGAGGATAGGACACATTAGGAACAAGGGATTGACACGTTTTAGTGACTAGAAATTACTTATTAAGGATAGTGTTACACCTTTAAGCTTTTGTCAGATGTGTGTTCTAGGAAAGTCACACAGGGTTAGCTTGGGATAGGTGAACACAACACTAAGAGACCATTGGACTACATTCATGCAAATTTTTGAGGTTTAGAAAAATATCGCACACATGGAGGGAATACATTTTTTTTCTGTCTATTGTTGATGACCATTCGAGGAAGGTTTGGGTGTATCTACTTCAATTCAAATCTGAAACTTATAGTAAGTTTAAGTCCTGACTTGCCTTAGTTGAAAGTCAAATGGGAAAAAATGTGAAAACTTTTAGGATAGACAATGATTTAGAGTTTTACAACTTTGAATTTGACAATTTATGCAAGAGAAAGGGTATCATGAGGCACAAAACTATAAAAAAATACCTCCCCCATAAAAAAAGGGTGTCAGAGAGGATGAATAAGACCTTAATGAATAAAGTCATATGTATGATTTTTAATTCAGGGTTGTCTAAAGATTTTTGGTTGTAAAGCCTTGTGTACTGCTGCCTATTTGATAAATAGGTCACCTACTAGTTCGGTAATTTTAAAACTCCTCAATATTCGTGGTGTGAAAAATTAGCCACACATTAAAGTGCTTGATTGTGCGGCTTATGCACATCAGGTTGAGAGTAAATTGGACCCTAGGGCTGCTAGTGTGTCATGTTAGGTTATATATGTCTTGTCTTAAAAACATAGATATCAGAAGAAACAGACCGATGAAGGGAAATATTCTATTGGAATGAAGATTGAGTTTGAGATGAAGAGATTCGATGATAATTCAGGGGATAGTGAAATCTAACCTCAAGAAAAATCTGATCAAGAAGTGGTGATAGAGCAACTTGAATTTGAAATTCCTAAAACTATTGTCCCTAATCAAGAATGCAGGTACTAATTTGGATGATTATCAATTAGTAAGGGATATGGAGAGAAGACAAGTGAGGCCTAAATTGAAATACATATCCCCAAATTTGATGAAATTTGTCGTAGTTTTAGGTGAAGCCTTGGAGTCAGTTGAATCGGCTTCATTTGAAAAACTACAAATATTGGAAAAAGGCTATAAGAGAGGAGATCCAATCTCTGAATAAAAATGAGACTTAGAAGTTAGTTGAAAAAGCAAATAATCGAAAGGTAGTCCAGTGTAAGTGATCTACAAGTTGAAAGCCTTTCATTTATAAAGCTAGGTTGGTTGTGAACTCACCGGTTATTAAGTATAAAACTATCAGGTTGTCTTGGTGTTAGATGTCCAGTATGATTAGGAGTTGGAACAATTAGATGTTAAGACGACTTTTCTTCATTAGGAATTGAATGAATTGATTTACATGTCTCAACTTCAAGGATTTGAGATGAGTGGAAATCTAAACTTACGTGCTTGCTTAGAAAGTCCTTGTATGGTCTTATGGATGAATTGATTTACATGTCTCAACCTCAAGGGTTCGAGGTGAGGGGAAAATCAGAACTTGTGTGTTTGGTTAGAAAGTCCTTGTATGGTCTTAAGCACAGTCTTAGGAAATGGTATAAAAAATTTGATACTTATGTGCTCAAAATTGGTTTTAAAAGGAGTTAATTTGGTGTATGTCTGTCTTTTAATAATTTTAAAGTAGGTCGTGAAGCTTATTTATTATTATATGTGAATGACATATTACTTTCTAGTTCTCGTAAAACTGAAATCATAAAGACGAAATACATTTTAGAATCGAAATTTGACATGAAAGATTTAGGAGAGGTAAGAAAAATTCTTGACTGGTTATTAAAAGGAGTACGGATGATAATATGATCACTATTAATCAAGAGTTTTATTTGAATAAAGTGATAACCAAATTTGATATGAAATTTTCTAAGTCCGTCGATGAACCATTAGCTGCACACGTGAATTTGTCTTCTGCATAATGCACTAAAACTAAAGAAGAAATGCATGAAATGATTAATGTTCCCTATGATAATGTCATTGGGTCTATGATATATTTTATGGTCACCACGATACCAAAACTTGCATATGTAGTAAGTATTTTGAGTAGGTTTATTTCTAATCCAAATAAACCTAATTGGACTGCAGTTAAATGGCTGTTAAGATAACTACCTAGAATTTTAAAAAGTGGATTAATGTTTAAAAAGGGAAGTGAAAAATTAGAGCTTAAAGACTATTTAGATTCTGAATTTGTTGGGAATAAAGATCAAAGGAAATCTACCACTTCTCGCTTCTTCATTTTAGGTGATAATTGTATCTCTTGGAAATTACATTTGCAATATATAGTTACACTCTCCAACATTGGAGTCGAATATGTTGCATTAACTGGAGCTGTAAAAGAATGAAAATGCTATGATTTTTACTGATCGTCAAAGTACATTGATGTTAAGTAAAAATCTTATATGTCATAAAAGATCTAGTATATTGAGGTAAAGTATCACTTTATTAGGAGAAGTTAGTTTTTGTTGATTTTATACTGCTTAACATTGCAACTTATTATAACCCTACAGATGCTAGAACAAACATACTTACCATTGGTAAGTTCAATAAGTGTTCAACAAATATTGATAATGGCTAATTATTGTCCATGTGCTGAGCTAGAATGAGCGATGATGATGAAATAAGATCACACTAAGGAATAACACTTGTAACCGAAGAATTTGATGGTGTATATGTGATCCAATGTGAAGATTTATGAGATGGATCACTTAAATCCACTCGACACGTGTTAATTGGTCTTGACGACTTGGAATGATTGTGCTAGTTGATATATATTATAAGGAGGACTAACTATGGCATTTGCAACATTGTCCTCATTATTCTCTCATTCATTTCTTTTTCGTGAATCCCTATAATTAATATTATCATTTACAAGTAAGGTTATTATGTGTAAAATCCAATATTCTTCATGAAAAAGATAAAAGACAATGATAGACTGCCCTCAATATAATGATTTCAGTCGCAAATTGCATTTAAAAACTCCATGCTTCAAGGTATTTTGATTAAATATTTAATAGTTGATCTTAAGCCAAAAGATAGAAATCTTTCTGACTTTTAGCTATAATCAAATATCCACCGTCTTTCACGCTCTTCCTCCTTATTGTAATGGCCATGCAACCATCATTTTGAATACAGTACTCCACCACCCCACCATTTGAAGATGCAATTCTATTCTTTGTCCATATAATCATAAGTCTCCATGTAATGGAACTTTTCTTTTTCCGAAGAATTAGTAACGCCACCCCTCGTTTTTAGCCTCCTCTAAAATGTCAGGGCCTTTCTTCGTCCTCTGCAACTGCAACCTAAATGCGCACCTGTTAAATTTTGCACAAAATCAAGATATTTTGTTATAAGCAAATAAGTAATCCAATGCACTAGCTTGACATTTTACTAATGATTTTAACAAACCAAGCTCTATAAGCCCCTATTTGACAATTTTTTGAGATTATAAGCTGGTCAATCTTCATTTTGAAACCAACATTTGATTGGACCCTCAATTTTTATGTACTTTTTAATCATACATTTAATAGACCCATCAGCTTATAATCTATAAATGTTTTTTGTCAAATAATGAGTAACTAGGTATTCAATAACTTCTTCTAAAATGTTATGCGGTTCACATGAGCAGGTCTAATTTTTCATCAAGTGAGTGGCAAATTGCTTATCTTTTCTTTTATATCGACAGATTCAAAAAATTCTACAATAAATTAATTGAGTATGTTGCTACTTTTTAGAATAGTTCCTTATCAATGATTATGCTATTTACTTGTATCATTTACTGGAATAACAATATTGATAGCCCAAGAATAGCTAACTAAGAGGGAGGTGAATTTGTTTTTAAAATATTTTCAAAAAATTAACTTAAAATCAAGCATGTGATAACGAGATAGATTAATTCAAATAGCAAGCACGAATATGAAAGTAATAAGTAAAGAGGGATAGAGAATGCAAACGATATAATTATGGAGGTTCGATCCAACGCAATGATCTACATCCTCTGTTACCAAGCTTTCCAGCAAGAGCAAGGTCAATTTTACTATGTTGATTGACTTGTGGTGCAATTCAACCATTTACAAAACTTTCGATGACTTACAAGCAAGAAACACCAATCATTTTACAACGTTGAGCTTTATCAGACCTCAACATGACCCTCAAGTTTAAAGAGGATTGAATTTACAAATTGAAACTTTTCTCTTAATAAATGATATGATCACAATTAAGTACCAAAAGAGAAATATGCTAACACTTTAATAGATAACAGTGAATGAACTCAAGTGTTAGGTATGAAAATTTTTGATGTGTAGAATGATTTTCAAGAGTTAATTTGATCAAACACCAAAATGATTTGATAATAAATGATATGAGAAATTAATGTAATTTTTCTTAAAATAATCTCATTTGAATGCTCTTAAGTTGTTGTAATAAATGACAAGTGAGTTGGTATTTATAACAGTTGAAAGCATAAAATTTTCTGCCGAACCAGACGACTGAAAAATAGTCGTTGCATGTCAGAATCAGAAGGGTCGATTTTTCAACTGTTGCAGCAGAACCAGACGTCCGGATGGCCATATTTTTAGCCTCTTTATCTTTTTTATTTTGTTTGCAACCGACAGGATTTTTGTATAACATTTTTACTTGATTTTTCAAAATAAGTGATGCTAATATGATTGAAAATTATGTTGTAATTCTTACCTTTGAAAACTAATTTTGTTAAATTAAGTTGAAATTCTTACCTTTGAAAACTAATTTTGTGCAAACGTTTAACGAAGTGAATTTTATCGTGCATAAAAAAATTCGTCACTAGGGATTAAAGTATTTTAACTTTATAAGTAAGTTCAAATATATATTGCTAATATCTTCAATCAATTTGGTGCGAGTGCACGATTTGTTGCTCGATTTTGAATTTGACGCAAGTACTCGATTTTTACCTTGAACTTTCTTTATCATCACTTTCATGTCCTTTGGTAGCAACTGCTTTGTCTTCAATTTGATCAAGTTCGCAACATGGAAAAATGAAAACTCGAATACAAATGTTAGAGATAAAAATACTTTGTTTGTTATAATCAAAATATAAGATCAACCACAAGTCAACAAATTTCCCCTTTTTTATTATGATAAACAAACGATGATTTGCAATAAGAGAAATACTTTATCGCATATGATTACTATACTATTCCCCCTATCTTTTATAGATTAAGCATATGATAATGTTCCTCCTTTATTATACAAGTCAAGCATGTATATCATCGTACATATGTTTTTTCCCTTTTAGCATAAGTAAAAAGATTACGAAGTAGAGAATGAAAACAACCATAGGCAAAGAATGAATTTGCATAAAATTGAAAACATAGTAAAATATTCATCATGAGGCAAAGCAAAACATTAATCTGAAATGAAAAGAAATATCCATCATAAAGCAAACAAGGTGAGAATTCATCATGAAGAAAAATAACGACTACGGCTCCGGATGAGGTAGATGAGGAAATTGGGCATAGAAATGGGCGTAGAAGGCATTATGCTAAGCTTGTATCATCACCTATTGTGCTTGAATGGCTTCCTATTGAGCTAGTATGGCGGCCTGTTGAACTTGCATCTGATGGAGTATCTCGTGGAGGCCATCAACCAAGGATGTGAGAGAGTCAATGTGATCGTTCAACATGTTATATTGATCCTGGGTAAACTTGAAGCCACTCCCCGTAGATCGAGGGATACTAGAGCCGAAATGTCTAGATGAGGAATAGGAGCCTCTGGGAGGTCATCGTTGTCACCCTTATCATCATCTTCGAATGGTAGAGTCGAAGGACCTGAGGTGGGGTCGAACCCCCTAGTATGTGCCACCTATTGACTGTGTTCTTTGGTATTTTCATGCTTTTAAGGGTTTTAATGTTTATAGTATCAGTTGGTCGAAGTTGGACAAATGTCCCATCATCCAGTGAAATGTTAAAGTGTTTAAATTTTTTTTGCGAGAAGCATGCCATATGGTAAAACTTTAACGTATCGTAATGAATGAACAATCTTATGAGTCCTAATGCAATAGTAGGAAAATCAAGTTTCCTATCGACAAGAAAAGAGTCGAGAATAAAGAGATCAAACGAATTCACTTCATCCCGATGACCCTTTCGCGATATGATAACATTGGCAATGATGTTTTGTAAAACCTTGCATGGAATGGTCAATTGATTTGCACTAACTTTTGTGATATTTTCAAAAAATTTCCCGATGAATCAACGACAAGCCTCGGTAAGGTCATAGCCGTCTAATGTGCGATGTGCCTTGTGAAGAAAAATTTATGTTGCACACACCTCGAGTTCTAAAATTTTACGAATGAGAGCCTTGTTTACGATAATACGTTTATTTTTAATTCAGCATGAAATGTCACTGGAACGGGAAATAGACACGTCTTTGTAAAATTATTTCATGAGTTGTAGATATACATGCTCTTCCAAAGTTACAATAAAATCCAACCCATATTTTCAAAAAGTTCTTCTATATGAAATGCGGATGCTTCAATAGTAAAATCCGCAAATCAATATTTTTACCTATCAAATGGGGGATTTTTCAAATGGGTTGGCCGGCACCTCGGGTTCCAAGTCGAACTCTTCATCTGATGAAGGAGAGGGAGATCGCCTCACTATGATCTTGAGCCTTTTTCCCGTTCGTTTTGAGCCTGATATTGTTGAAAATCGAGAATGAAGATGGATTAAAGAATATGTGAGGTTAGGGTTTTGATTTTGTATTGTAGTAGATGAAATTGAGATTATTGTTTTTGAAGAATTGAGATGTAGAAGTGATGGGTTTTTGATTTTGGTGGTGAATTGATGATCTGAGAGGGAAGATCGAGTGATGGATAAGAGAATTAGGGAGAGAAAAGGAGAGAAATTGTGGAAAAATGGAAGAACAACAGACTTGTCGCGATTTTAAAAATGCCGCTCGTCCGAATGCCCCTCCTTTTTAAAATATACTAAATCATGTAAATATGGTGTATATGAGATGAAAACATGTAAGCATAGTTATAAATTTAATCATGTACTTCAAATTCATCAATAATTCCTAAACCTCTTCTAATATTTGAGAAACGATCAAGAGCTAGAGGTTTTGTGAAGATATCGGCCAATTGATTTTCCGTGTTTACAAATTCTAATACAATATCACCCTTTTGAGCATGGTCTCTTAGAAAGTGATGTCTAATTTCAATGTACTTCATCCTAGAGTGCAAAATAGGATTTTTAGACAAGTTTATGGCATTAGTGTTATCATACATAATGGGTATATGATTAAATAATAGGTGATAATCACTAAGAGTTTGTTTCATCCATAAAACTTGTGCACAACAACTAGCGGTCGAGATATATTCGGCTTCGACGATAGATAATGTAACGAAATTTTGTTACTTGCTAAACCATGATACAAGTACAAAGCTTAAAAAATGACATGTTCCACTATTACTTTTGCGATTGATTGTGCACCCAACCCAATCGGCATTTGAATAGCTAAGTAGATCAATGTGAGTGCCCTTGGGATACCAAAATTCTAAATTTCTAGTACCACTAAGATATCTAAAGATTCGTGTCACGGCCTTGAGATGTGATTCTTTAGGATTTGATTGAANCCAATCGGCATTTGAATAGCTAAGTAGATCAATGTGAGTGCCCTTGGGATACCAAAATTCTAAATTTCTAGTACCACTAAGATATCTAAAGATTCGTTTCACGGCCTTGAGATGTGATTCTTTAGGATTTGATTGAATTCTAGCATATAAACACATACTAAACATAATATCGGGTCTACTTGCGGTTAAGTAAAGAAGGGATACGATCATACCTTGATATTTTGTTATGTCAACAGATGTACCTTGATCGTCCTTATCCAATTTTATGGATGTGCTCATATGGGTGTTCATTGGCTTCAACTCATCTATGTCGAACTTTTTGAGCATGTCCAATATGTACTTACTTTGATTGATAAAAATTCCATCACAAGTTTGCTTAATTTGGAGACCAGGAAAGAATTTAAGTTCTCCTATCATACTTATCTCAAATTTCATGCTCATGCATTTAGAGAATTCTTCACATAGATGAATATTAGTAGTACCAAATATAATATCATCAACATAAATTTGAGCAACGATCATATCGTTTTTATGAGTTTTATCAAAAAGAGTGGTATCCACTTTTCTAATTGAAAAACCATTTGAAATTAGAAATTTGCTCAATTATTTGTACCAAGCCCTAAGAGCTTGTTTTAGACCGTAAAGAGCTTTTCAAAGTTTGAAAATATAGTCCAGATGTTTGTGATTTTTAAAATCGGGTGGTTGTTCAACAAACACTTCTTCTTGAAAGAAATCGTTAAGAAAAGTACTTTTGATATCCATTTGATAGAGAGTGAATTTTTGTGATAAACAAATGCAAGAAGCATGCGAATGAATTCTAATCTAGCTATCGGTGCAAATGTTTATTCAAAATCGACGCCTTCTTCTTGATTGTAACCCTATGCCACTAATCTATCCTTGTTACGCACAATTATTTCATTTTCATCACGTTTATTTCTAAAGACCCATTTAGTATCGATGACGGTTTGATCGCTTGGTCTAGCAACTAAATCCCAAATGTAGTTTCGTTCAAATTGATTTAGTTTTTCTTGCATAGCTAAAATCTAAAATTCATCATACTTGGCCTCTTTGAAGTTTTTTGGTTCAATTTGTGAAATGAATGCACAACTACTTACATAATTTTTAGTAGAGCATCTAGTAGTGATACCTTTTGATGGATCATCAATGATTAATTCTTTAGGATGAGAAGAAACAAACATCCATTCTTTTGGTGGAGGTAAGTCATTTTGGACTTCGGTTCGCTCTTCTTCGCTTTGTTGAACATTTTCTCCTTCTTGATTTTTATCTTGTGGATTCTCTTTATGTTGATCTTGAATAGTCATTTGTTCAAATAGTATTTTTAACCCTACATCAAAATCAATACCTTTCTCATGATCAAGAGAGTTAGTTTTATCGAAAGTAACATACATGGATTCTTCAACCACTAAAGTTTTTTGTTGAAAACTCAATAAACTTTACTAGTCGATGAATATATGAATATCCTAGAAAAATTCCAACGTCAAATTTTGAGTCAAATTTTCCCAGTTTTCTTTCGTATTCAAGATAAATCATTTGCACCCAAAGACTTCGAAATAACCGATGTTGTGAATTCTATTTTTCCAAAGTTCATATGGAGTTTTAGTTTTCTTTCAACTAATTAAAACTCTATTAACAATATAGCAAGCGGTGATAATGACTTTGTTCCAAAAATATTTTGGCATACTATTTTCATTTAGCATGGTTCTAGCCATTTCTTGCAATGGGCGATTCTTCCTTTCTACTATACCATTTTGTTGAGGAGTTCTAGTAGCTGAAAATTATGTTCATCCATTTTCGTTGCAAAACTCATCAAATGCGAGATTATCAAATTCTCCACCATGATCACTTCTAATGGTTGTAATGGAGTATCCTTTTTTATTTTGAACATTTTTTGCAAAAATGTTTAAAGGTTTTTTAGAGCTTCATCTTTACGACTTAAGAAGAGAACCAAAGTAAAATTAGAGAAATCATCAATGATAATGAAAGTATAGTATTTTCCACCTAAACTAGCCGTTCTTAATGGTCTAAAAAGATCAATGTGAAGTAATTGAAGTGGTTTTGTAATTGATGAGTGCAATTTGGGTTTAAATGAACTTTTTACTTGTTTACCAAATTGACATGCATCGTAAATTTTGTCTTTTTCAAAATTCAAATTTGGTAAGCCTTTGACAAAACCATTTTTGGAGATTTTTGAAAGAAGATCCATGCCAACATGATATAATCTCCTATACCATAACCAAGTATCCTCTTTCAAACTCACTTGACATTTTTCATCATTTTCAAAATTGATATTTATGATATAAACATATTTGTTTCTGCTTCCTATAAACAATACCTTTTTAGATGTAGCATCATTAATGAGATATTTAGAAGAATCAAATTTAATAAGATATCATTTATCATATAATTGACTAATACTAAGTAAATTATGTTTAAGATTATCTACCAATAGTACATTTTCAACAGAATGGGAAAGATGATTACCAATGTTTCCAATTTCGATGATTTTTTCTTTTGCATTGTCTCCAAATGTGACATGACCTCCATCATTCTTTTGAAATTCGATAGTAGAGTTCTATCTCCGGTCATGTGCTTTGAACATCTGCTATCCAAGAACCATTTGCTAGTCATTTTCTTCGGTACCTACAATAACAATTCAACTTTTGATTTTTGGTACCCACACAAGCTTGTGTCCGTAGTAGTTAGTTTTAGTGGATCATCGAGTCCACTATTTTTCGAAGTGTAACTTCTTTTTGGTTAGGCAGTTGTAGATAATATGTTCATCCTTATTGCAAAAGCTACAAATAGTTTTTGAGGGAATTGTATTTGAAGATTTGACAAATAAATTTCTAAGAGATTTTTTTTTTAAAAATGGTTTATATCAAATGCCTCATTTATCAAAAATACATTTTTGATTACCGAACATTAAATCAAAATTTTTCTTTTCTTGAGTGAATTTAAAAATAATTTTTGTCAAGTTTTCAACATTTTCTTTTTAAAAAAAAATTTCTTTGTACAATGAATCATAATAAATATTTTTCTTTTTAATTTCCAAACTTCTCTCCATTTCGCTCTTTAATAATTTATGTTTCTTTTTAAGAATAGAATGACTAAGGGCGAGTTTTTCAAATTCTTCTAAAATTTCATCATAATAGGAAGATAAATCATCATATGAGAATTTTTCAATAAAATTTACCTCATCATCGATTGTCATGAAGCACATATTGGCAATTTCTTCTTGATTTTCATTTTCATTGCTATCATCATCGTCGCTTTCATCTCATATTGCTTGGAGTGCATTTTTCTTTTTGTTTAGACACTCGGTTCTCTTGTGATAGGGTTTGTCACAATCATAGCAAATAATTTTCGTGCTTCTTTTTTCGCTCTTTTCTTCTTTCTTTTAAAACTTTCAATTATTTCGAAAGCCTCTTCATTGTTTGACAAGAAACACAAGATCATCAAGTTCTTCATCACTCATATGTTTACTTGTAGTTCCTTCTTCAATAGCCGATTTGAAAACAATTTGATGCCTAGGAGGCTCTTTTGATTCTTCCTTGCTCTTCCTCGTCTTCTCTTTGGTTTCGACGTTGTTGAACTCGTATGTTATTAAAGTTCCATAAAGGTCATCCAAATTATAAGTGTTGATATCTTAGGTATACTCTATCAACATCTTCAATGAGCTCCAATCTTTCGAAAGTGACCTAAGCATTTTACTTACACGCTCACCATTAGTAAATTTACGTTCAAAGCCTTTGAGGACATTAACAATATCGGTGAAGTGAGTAATCATGTTAACAATGGGTTCGTCTTGTTTCATGTAGAAATTTTCAAATTCTTTGACCAAGATACTAATCTTGGTTTCTTTTACCTTACTTGTGCCAACGTGAGTGACTTCTAATGCATTCCATATATCATATGAGGAGTCACATATATTAATACTGTTAAATTCATTTCTATCTAAGGCACAACAAAGTAGGTTTTTGGCTCTAGCATTCAAGGACAATTTTCTTTTATCATCTTCATCATATTACCCTCTAGGTTTAGTGATAAGTACGCAAAGCGCCCTTATTTAGATCACGAAACATGGACTATTGTTGAGA